>CM029539.1:14192207-14388173 GCA_017141395.1 Laodelphax striatellus
GGTTTTGAGACTCTTTTATAATGTTCTAGCATACAAAAAAGAACAAATTAATACAGTACTCAATGAATATACTTGTTGTGAGGTGATAATTTTTTTGGAAGAAAATAATAAATCATAGCCAAAAACCCTACCAATATTTTATCAACGTAGCAAGAGGAACTCAGCACAAAAACTCACGTTTGAAGATTTTTAAAATTTGAATATTTTTATGAAGTTGACATTTCGAGGTCTAGTTCAATTGTTGTCAAGACTTAATCCTTCTCAATAAACATTTGAAGAACACTCTCATTTAAACTTAAACACAAATTATTTCCACAACATTGAGCAATCACATTTACGTGCCCTAGAAAAACTAGAACAATAATTTTGTTCATTCAGTTCAAAAGCTTATCTGTCCTACTTCTATAAGCTCTGCAATCATAGTAAATTTTTTCCCAATTCATATTTCCACCAGTAAACTTATAAACAAACAAAAAGAGGGCCTATTCAGACAGGCTATAAGCAGAAAGCTTATAGAACAAGCACAAACAAAAATTATATCAGTATAAATGGTAACTTGAGTCTGGTAATAGGTTGAAGTATTAAGTGCGTTAATAGCATATTTTTAAGGACTGATTAAGTTTGGAACACGGGTTTAAAGTTTCTATGGTATGTAACGTTTCAAATAATTATTATTACAGTATTATTATTATATATAAATATAATTTCAATTTTTGTAGAATGTTCATCCAAAGCAAATTCCAACTTTCTAAGGTAAAACGAGTGCCGCTGTAAGTCAAATGTCGAATTCCCATATTCCTATATCCTAAAAAATCATAATTCAAGTCGATTAAGGAGGAATTTTCCCTCATACCTCCTAAATAAAATACCTCAAACAGTCTTACAAAATACTAATAATATACTTATGTTTGTTTGAAGTTGTGTGGATTTGATATTCTTAACAATAATTTTCATCTAGGAATAAACAAATTAATTATTGAGTCAAAGAAGAAGTTCTTATCCTGTTCAGCCCTATTACGAGGTATTAAAAGAGAAATTTCATGTAGCTTTTTTGAATAAATTTCAAGATATATGTTTCGATCAAATTCATGTTCAATCCTTCTTAAGTTTTTGAAAACAATTTAGTTTTATCCATTTATTTGTTGACAATATACGTATAAAACGTATACAGTAAATAATTATACAGTAATTTATACAGTAAAACGTATAAATTTGTTGACAATATTAAGTCAATAAAATGAGGAAAGAGAAAACATATATTGTGTTACAGGTTGATACTGCAATGCTGTTTTGGTGGCTAGTAGTTGTTGGAACAAGTATTTGTCCGACAGTGGATAATGCCCGAATTTTCGCTCTGTTCCCTACACCTTCCTACAGCCATCAGCAACCAATGTTGGCACTGAGTAAAGCGTTGGCTGCCAGAGGACATAATCTCACAGTTATCACCACTAATCCAAACAAAGTAAGATTGAAACAAAGTATGATTTGAGTTGGAATTGGAGAATAAATTAAATATCTTTATATTGATTTACAAAAAAATTTGTTTTTAGCTATCATGAATACCGATTAAAGCAAAAATGTAATTTAAATTACCAAAGGTACAATAAATTCTATTGAAGAACAATTTTTTATTAAAAACCAGTGAATAATATCTTGAATCTCTCATAAATCTGTCTGTATGCTAGCAAATCTACAAAATTTATACTTATTTTCATATTGAAACAAGAAGTATCATATATTTATACTTATTATATCATAAATATAATATATGATTCACTCTAATCAATTATTAATCTTCTTTAATGTTATAATTTGAAAGTTTATTCAAATATTTTTTCGAAACAAATTCTTTTTGTAAATCTAAAAGTGAATATTGAAATATTGCACACAGTAATGTTATTTATGAATAATAAAATGAGAATGAAGTTTAAAAGTGATTACTAAATTAAAAATTCAAAATTAAAGCAATTAATAGCTTGGAAAGCAAGTACCGTGTTTCATAGAATCACAGGCATTTTGTATAAAAAATGATGATGCAGATTGTACATGAAGATATTCATGGTAACTATCAGCATATTTGATAAGCAGATTGACGTTTTATATTAAATATAAAATTTTGATCAAGGATTTTACAGTCCACAGTCCTTCATCTGTGTATTATCCAGTCGTCAGCAATAATTCGCTGATTTGCTTCTATTCTGTTTCACAAGTATAGTAGTACAGAGCGTGCCATCCAAATTGGCGTCTAGGGGAGGGTGTGCGAGAGAGATGGATAATCTCTCCCACCACGCTTCCCCTCCAGCCGCTAAGGTTAGTACAGTCACCTCCAAAATTCTCATTGAAAGATAACATCAGTGAAGCAAATAAAATCATACTACTGCTGGGTAACCGAAGCGAATATGAATTTTTTTATAAAGCTGAGTTTGCCAGCTGAATGAACTATTGAAATTTACTGTACCGCGAGTCAGCAGGCACTGTAGTGGGAGAAAGCGATCAACGCGCATGCTCCAGTGAGAGGCCAATTTGGATGGCACGCTCTGTATCACAAGTATAGTTGAAAACAGTAGTTAAAGGGGGGGGGGAAGAGGAATATTGTATTGGCTTCGTTTCTTATTATTCTTTGTCTTGAAAAAAATTATTTCGATTTTGTATCGTTTCAGTATCCTATCGAGAATCATCAGGAAATAGATGTGGGGCATTTTTATGGACAATGGAAAATACGTCAGAAGGAAATTGGATTTTCAATGCAAGCTCGACGCAATGCATACGAATGGCTCTCTCAATGCTCTTCAGGAGTCAATCACTTCTGTGAACTGGTACTTGGATCCAATGAAGTACAACAGCTAATTGGGTAAGTTGTTGGAAATAACAGTTTACAAACTCAAAATAATTATCAAATCGCCAATTACTTATCAAACTACGAGGCATATTTTTCAAGTAAGTACCGTTTTGCGATTCCGCCGCCGTAGCGCTACGGTCAGCGTTCCGCGCATGCGCGCTGGTTACCTACATCTCTTGTCTACGCACTGACGCCATTACAGTCTGATTCTTCATTGTATACGTTGTTTACTGAGTGTTTAAGATGCCTCCGACAATCGTGAGTCCCGCCGATTGTGAAGTACGGGCTGTTATACGATTTCTTAGTGCTAAAGGCGTAAAACCGATCGATATTCATCGTGAGATCTGTGAAGTTTACGGACAAAACATTATGAGTGATGGAATGGTAAGGAAATGGGTGAGAGCATTTAAAGATGGCCGCACAAAAATGTGCATGATGAAGAACGGAGTGGGCGTCCTTCGGTCGTTAATGAAGATTTGGTGCAGAAAGTGGACGAAAAGGTGAGAGAAAACAGACGCTTTACAATTTCATCATTGTCCGACTGCTTTCCTCAATATTCTCGTAGTGTTTTGAAGAAACACCTGGGCGGTCAGCGTCTGCAAGACGATAATGAAGTCAAAACATTTGTGACACAGTGTTTAACAAGTCAGGCGGCAGAATTTTATGAGGAGGGTATCAAAAAACTAGTGCCACGTTATGACAAGTGCGTCAATATTCACGAAATTATGTTGAAAAGTAGATTAAGATACAGGCTTTCATGTAAAAATAAAATTATTGCGATATCTTTACACGTCTTCTTTTAATTCCAAAACGGTACTTACTTAAAAAACATGCCTCGTATTATCAAAACTACAATTTGTATAAGAACTATAGAAGAACTGTATTTAATACTTTCTTACTTATCAAGTAGTAACCATGGCAAATTTTTATCTTGGATGGCAAGTTGTTAGTATTTTTGCCAACTGTTTTTCTTAAGAAAGTGATAAAAAACACACACGGTATCAGAGATTGGATTAAGAAGGTAAGCAATAAAATTAACATTTTTACAGTAGTTTCAATCAGGCCTACCCCAATTATTTCACTTTATACTACAGTTAAAACTATTTTCATACACGAAATAGATTATTTCCTCTCAATTTATCTAATTTAAATATCTAATTTTAAGTCTAACACCATGAGGAAAGAGAATCTGGATAATTATATTAATCTGTGTAATATACACCTCATTATATTCAAATTTCACATCATTAGCAAACACAAAATATTTAATAGATTCAACAAGAAAATTCGACAACTAGGAACACCAAGGTCTATGACACCAGAGATCGAACTAATAATGAAAAATAAGAGATCAATTAAAATACCCTTTCAATAATTAATTTACAAAGGAAACTATAACAGGCTTAAGCAAAAAAACTGTTTCTCTCCCAATTTAAATTAACAATTAAAATTCAGGTTACTTCATATCTCATCACTAAATCGCTTTATTCTCTTCTATCGCCTCATTTTGATAACTTAAATTCTAATTTAGTGATTCAAATTTACTAATTTGTTCACTTTCATATCAATATTGTATTTTGTAATGCTATATAATTAATTTCATATTGATGAAGAATTGTATCAAGAAATGAAAATGAATAAGTTGACTAATATGGTTTAATCTTAACTATGAAAACTATTTTGAATTAAAATTAATTTCATATTAAATGAAGAATGTATTATGTTGATTTACCCAGTTGATTAATTTCATGATTTTTCAATCATTCTAGGCTACTCTTGTGCTGCAATTGAGAATAAATACAATCACTGGAATTCAATACAGGATAATTAGCTCTAGGCCGAATTATTCCATTTTTGCAACAATTGGGAATAACATAATTTTATATTCTCTTTCAGATCAAAGAACAACAACAGTGATTACGACCTAATACTTTACGAGCCCTTATACCCATGTACCCTGGGTTTTGTGCATTTATTCAACAATCCCCCAGTGATTGCCGTGATTTCAATGCCCTCTCATCCCTATACTGATTTTATGCTAGGCAATACCATCAACCCCTCCTACATGCCTCTTCACATATCCCCACTAAACGACAATCTCAACCTGTTTCAAAGACTATGGAACACTTATCTCTATCTTTACCTGCTTTATCTGCAATTTTTCTACGTGAACGACAATCAGAGTTTGATAATGAGGAAGTACTTTGGAGAGCAGACGCCTTCAATTGAGGAGCTACAATCAAATATCAGTTTGGTGTTGTATAGTAATGACTTGTCGACCACTTATCCTAAAGCCTTGCAGCCTCATGTGATTCCCGTGGGAGCTCTACATCTGACGGAGAATAAACCAATACCTGAGGTGAGATCCGTGAGATTCTATGAGAGCATAGAAAAATCATAACATAATGCTATCTCTATGACTGAAGTACTCGTATATCACTTTGTGAGGAATTCTCTGATTATTTGAGTTGGAATATTTGGAAACAATTATTGATTATTTATACTACTTTTGAGGTGAGATTCTATGAGAGCATAGAAAAAGCATTACTAAATGCTATCTTTATGATTGAAGTACTCGTATATCACTTTGTGTGGAATTCTCTGATTATTAGAGTTGGAATATCTGAAAATAATTATTGGTTGTACTACTTCTGAGGTGAGATTCTATGAGAGCATAGAAAAAGCATTACTAAATGCTATCTCTATGATTGAAGTACTCGTATATCACTTTGTGTGGAATTCTCTGATTATTTGAGTTGGAATATTTGAAAATAATTATTGGTTACTAATTCTGAGCCATCTCACAATTTTTCATCATTGAACAATCAAATGAATATAATGTAATAATTTTTTTGACTTTTTTTATTTAGGAATATAGAAATTTTGACATTTTTTCTATTATATTTTGTCTTTGATCTTTCATTTTTGACATTTTGTCCAGTAATCTATTGAGCTATATAGTAACCATAAATTCATGAGATAAATAGGATTATTTCAATTTTAGTTTTTTTTTGTTTCAATAATAATATTGGTAACCATAGTAACTTACCTAATTGATTTACTTTCCTTTTATTACATTGTTCTCTATATCTATATTATTATAATATTTGGTTTTTATTCTTAATGCTGCATTACATTCTCATATTATTTTTTTTAATATTGGTTCTATTTAGATAGTTCAGCCTATTTTGTAGGAAATTTTTTGAACAAAATAAAATATACTCATGCTTCTGAATTCTTTCAGTTAGATACAATTGTATATATTTTCAAAGAGTACCTAATGAGTGTAATTAATACGGACAATCAAGTACTGTAAAATAGAAAATGTAAGTAACTGTGTTTAGCTGAAGCCTACGGTTGTTTATCACCAACCTTTTTGAATGATTTGTGTATCGATAAAAAGGATGAATGAGAAATGGAATACTGTAAATGCAAAAAATTATGTAGCTCGAATCGCATTACAATATTTATGTAGGCTAAAATTATTACTGTTGTAACAAAGTATGCACTCTGTAATACTCGCATATCATTAAATTTTGTATTCAAATACAATTTTAAATTCAAAAACTGAAATATTTTCAAGCCTACGGTACGGTACTGTGATGTGGAATTTTAGAAGCATTCAAAATTCAACTGATGAAAGCACTTTGAAGTTACTCAAGTACATTAGGTACCGTACCGGTACTTGAATGTAAAATTCTAGAATAATTATTTTTTTTGAAATCCTTTGGAAGTATAGCTTGTTGGTCCACTCCATAATAACCCATCTATTCATTAAAACATGTTTCTGCTGAATCCTCTAATAACACTTCTTTTCCTCACTAGCCTAAATTTTTAAATCTATTAGGCCCACTCTTAATTTTCTCTTTTTTATGATACAGAAGTTCAAAAAGTGGATGGATGAAGCTGAAGAAGGAGTGATTATTTTCAGCTTGGGCAGCAACATGCTTGGAACTTCAGTTTCTGAAGAGAAAAGAGCTATATTTGTGAGAGCGTTTTCAATGTTCCCGAAAGTTAGAATAATCTGGAAGTGGGAATCTGATGAAGAGATACCTGGACAATCAAGCAATGTTCTAACAACTAAATGGCTGCCTCAACAAGACATTTTAGGTAAAAAATTATTAATAATTATATTTAAATTATTTATACAGAACTTTCCGTATTAATTCCTCTGTCAATATTTTTTTTATGTCTCAAATTTGGCTCGTTCACTTAGCTATAGCAGATGAACTGGGACTGAATGATTTATTGTCATTATAACTTTTTACCTTGTCTGAAGTGTATACTATTCCAATGATTTTGAAAACTAGTAAGACTTCAATTTAATAATTTTTCAATTTTCACTTTGAAAGTTTTCAAAATCAGTGTAATTTTATCAGTAGAAAAAAGAATGGATATATCCTACAACCGTATTTTAAAATATCTAGGAAGTAGCCTATAAAAGTTTTTCAATTCTTTTCAGCACATCCAAAAGTTCGTTTTTTCATCAGCCAGGTAGGGCTTCAAAGTATGCAGGAAGCAATACATAACGCGGTTCCAGTACTGGGAATTCCGATTTTCGGAGATCAAGATTTCAATGCAAGGAAATTAGCCAGTGAAGGAGCTGGACTGGTTGTCGAATTTGAGAGCCTGACATTTGAAGCTCTCAATCAGTCAATCCATGATTTGCTGACTCAGAACAGGTACCTATTATTTCATGGCATATTTAATGTATTACTTTTAATTATTTCATATTGGAACATCCCTACATTTTATTAAATACGGTACATTTTTCACTACATTATTAGGCTACATAGTTGAAAACCTTGTAGTGTATCTACTCTACTTCTAATAAAACTACAGGTAAATTATTTATTTTCTTCGTTTTCTTAATTAGATATTTTTATTCAATCAATGATTCGCATCTATTCCAGTTTCAAAGAGAACATGCAGAGACTATCGCAAATAAGCAAGGACAAACAGAGTGATGCTTTATCAACCGCCATCTGGTGGGTGGAATACGTACTACGACATAAGGGAGCGAAACACCTTCGTCCAGCCGTCATCAAGCTCAAATGGTATCAAGCCTATCTGTTAGATGTATTAGCGATAAATCTTATAATTATAGCGAGTGCAGTTATAGCATTCAATTGGACTTTGAAAAAGTTGTTTAGTATACTATTTGGATATTCTATTAAAAATAAAAAAGACTGAATTGTATTTTGATACAATAAACATTGAGGTACGGTAATAAGAATGTTAAATAAAAAATTGACATACATAAATTGGTTTTATTCCCAATGTTCATATTAGTCTCAGACTAATTTGAACATAAAATTATGTAGTCAAATAATTGGACGATATTATGCGATGAAGAATCTGCTATTATTAATTAGGACATTTTACTCAATGGTGATTCTACTTGAAGTAATTATTCTAATACTTCTACTATTCCCCAAGAAAACTACAAAATCAAAAAAAATGAGTGAAAACTGCTAAATACAATACGTTAAATCTACTGAATTGAATAACTGATCTTTACCTTGAAAATTCAATTTCTGCATTTTCCTCTTCTTCTATCAAGAAGAGGTAACAAAAACTGAAGACGGGGCAGCAATCTAAACTTGGGAGTGAAATTTGTAAATTTCTAGCTCGGCAAGAAGTTCTGGAAATGATTAAATGAAATTAAGTGGAAATCATATTGTATTCTTACTTTGATTATTATTAGCCTATTATTGTTTTTAAATTTTCATCCAATGACCACCTATTCTGCCGTGCTCAGCGAAAGAGCAGTATCTACAAAAACCAAGTTTTGAGAAAATCGGGTTTGAAGTTTGGCAACAATAAACTGAGGGCTGTCACCGGGCCTGAACTTTTTTCTACATACTATTTATGGATTAATATACTTTTTGTCACCTAGAATTGATTTATGCAATAATTTCCTATGTTTTTTCATGTTTTCCACATAATAATGTAGAAACTCATTCCACTACAAACACTTATTATAGAGCACACTTGTACAGAATTTTGAAAACAGCCGTATCTACAAAATTGCTCAACAATACTAGGTAAGAGCAGTATCTGACACACTGCTCTGCTTAGTACTAGTAGATACTGCTCTTTATGCTGTGTTTTTGTCGCTGATTTTGTAGATACTGCTCTTATGCTGTGTTTTTGCTCGCTGATTTTGTAGATACTGCTGTATTGCTTATAGCGAAGTGTCGATATCTCGAAAACGGTTCGAGATACGGCTTTCAAACCTAGTCAATTCGATTCCTCGACTAAAAAAACATGGTATTTGATATATAACTCAAAAAGTGAAAATTTGCAGATACTGCCCTTTCGCTTAGCAGGGCAGTATTACTTTTTCACTATTATATAATGAGAGAAACAAGTACCCTTTAATTGCGATTTGAATGTAGGTTCTAACTATTGCTCGAAAATTGAATGAACTGAAAATATGAATCATCAAGTTTTAACATATTTGGATTGAGTGTTTACGTTGACACAATTCAAGCCATATGACACTGAACTACAATAGAGTAATTCATGGATCAGAATACTTCCATGTATTAAACTTATTTTGATTCTATACTTCATTAAAATTACAATTTTACAGAGGGAGGCAAGCATTTATCTCTGATAGTGTCGTTGAAGAGGCCTGTTTCATAAAAGCTCAAAAGTCCTTTAATACCTCTGGATACAGTCAGGAGGCAGATTCATGAAGAATCAGAAGTCCTGAAATACAGGGACAGTTGAGTTAAAGGCGACTCCAGTTCCAGAGGGCTTCCAAATTTTCGTGAAATAGGTTCCTGGATATTAGCTACAAGAATGTAGACTAAAGCAGTACAAAATTTCGATTTTGAAATATTAAAAAAAGTTGTGTTTGTTTTTCTTGTAAGATTGTAAATTCTTGTAAAATCATAACTATAATAATATTATATAATCAGATTCCTTTGATTTGACGCTTGACATTAGATAAATAGATAGATGTTGCTGATGACCGTAGAGTACGATGGCAAAGAAATAATATCTCTCAATCTATCTATCTAATGCCAAGCTTCAAATTGAATGAATCTGATTAGTAGTATATGATTGTATTTTGAATATACTCTATGAACGTAAACATAGTTCCATGATTATTAAAGTCTAGTACTCACCGTAATTTCTCGGGCTTGATTGCTGGATTTATTCTTCTCTATTATTTGCTCCCAAAAGAGCAGTTTTCAAACACTTTTACTTATTTGCATGCAACCTAGAATCATAGACAGATTGTTCTAATTAAAGAAAAAGTTGATCAACTTTTTTTATTGAAGCGCAGCAGAAAAGATGATTTGATCCAACTGTGGTTCCAATCCTGATGGTGAACTTTCATCCACACTTTTTCATCATTTGTACTGGTGATACGGATTTAAGAAAGAGGATGATTGTTTATGATAATGATGACGACAATAATAATAATGAGTAACCGATCGTGAAATTATGGAAATTTAGATTACACCCAAGGATACTAGAATACATGGTAGGAGGCACGCGCAGGTCCCAGCCTAGGTTTTGAGAGACTTGACGTCACTCGGAACCCAGTAGAAATGTTACTGTTATTTAGAACGTTCCTTTGCAAATCAGGTTCAGAGCTACGTTACCGTGCTTTTGCAGCAGTCTGCTGCTTATCCTACTCAAGAATCTTAACGTCTATTCTTGTATCAGTGCTACATTCAATATCGTAGACATTATATACCAGAGAATACATCATACCAATATGAAGAGTATTAATATTAGCTAAGTCAAAACAATAGTCCGTCTTTCGTAGGAGACGTTAAGCCGTCGATCTCGGCTGACTAAAAAGCAATATAGACACTAAAAATGACTTAAGTAAGAATGTACTCATAAATTCTTACTTATTAAGTAATTTTAGTGTCTATATTTGATCAAGTGAGAAAAGAAGATGGATCCACAGCAATTAAAAAGCAATCTTCAGATTCATCTTTCATCATCACTTCTCCCATTACTCATGCACAAGCCTAGAACTCATATGGACAACACCCAAAAATGTCATTATCATTGAAAATCCTCATCATAATTCACCATAAATTTGAAATACTACTAATTCGAACAATTAAAACTATATCATTCAGTACTTCCTAGTAATACATTTATACAGTTCTGTATTTCTCTTCATCTTTACAGTTATCACTAAATTAACATTGTTTTACTCCTTAACATAATTATATACTATGATAATTTGGTACTACACAAGCGATCTTCAAAATAAAACACACATAAACATACACACTTCATACACATTTATTAGTCCAAAATTTCTCATCGCCAATAATTAAAATTCTAAACATATACCAATAATAGTTTTAAAATTGTCAAGTGATAATATAGAATTCTAAATAAGAATAATAATACCCCAAAGAGTATATTTAGGTACTAATAAACATCACACTCATCCACAGTTCAACTTTAACTTAAAATACTTTTAAATGTAGTACAAATAGATGTAAAACTGTCTAAATAAGTGCTAAAGTTAGAAATAAAATAAAGTTTAGCAAACTTTAGTCTCAATATGAGAAAAAATTTGAATATTCTGTTGAAAGAATTGCTAAAAATTCAATTAATCGTATACTGAGCACATAAAATACTAAAATGAAATTAACATGGAATGGCTCTGTGATCACATTTGAAGCAAATAGATACTAGCTACAACAGATACTAGATACAACACTTATTCACATTCAGTTTGACATTTACGCTATAATACTTACTTTTCCAAGTAATCATACTCGAAATACGTGTAAAATTGACTGGATTTGTACAGCAATTATAAATTAAACCACTGTGAGTTCCTTGGTCTCTGTCTCAATATGAGAAACACATCACATTTTCAAAGAGTTGTTGAAAATGTCCTTGGAGTTTTGAACCTTGATGAATGTTCATAGAAATAGATGAGTATTAAAGTAGAATGATATTGTGGTCCCGCTCCAGGCGTCGCTTGGCTTTCAAGGGTACAATACCCATTAGGTCGGATGGGTTAGGTAGACCGACCAGTGAGTTGCCACTCACACTTTGCTGGTAAAACACTTCTTTACGGCCGCATTGGTTGCCGTACACTAAGCTGTCGTCACATCTGAAATTAAAAAAATTGGTATGAAGAGCTTCTCTAGTAGTTCATAATAAAATCTTCAAATATTAATATGAAATGAGCCAGAAAGCTTTAATCAGTAAGCTTCAAATATTGTTCAACATCAATAAAGATGTAGAAAGGATGAACTCTCTAGGTTGAAGCTCTCTTGGATTTTATATTGAAATCTGATCAATATTTTCAATTTTTGTCATCATCGTCTATTAGCTCAAAATTGTCTGAAACTTAAAACATTTTATTGTTCATTCATTTTTATTTTCCCATGAACATTATTTGTAATGTTATGAAAATTTCTATGTCGATAATATTCCCATATGTGGTGAAGCTCGACAAGAGATTTGCATAAATATGTGTAATTCCATCAGAAAATTTCTTTCTTTCTTTCTTCAATCACATTCATAAATACAAATTATTGATTTTCCTTTTCTCTTACTTATCTTTATGTTATTGTTTTTCATTCAAGTTGTATGATGTTTTTTCTGTATAAATCGTTATGTGAAAAATGGAGTGGTCCGTAGCCGAGGGCGATAAGCGCCAGTCTGACAATCCAAAGGTTCCGGGATCAATCCCAGTTGACAGAACGGATTTTGACCACAAAACGGCCACTCTCGACTACCCGAAAAGTAGTCATCATCTCTCATAATACCCCTCCATCTTCTTCTTCTTCTCACATTCAAGGTTTAGGCTGTAACGCGTGTTCCGACTCACAAAAGCAATTATTATCCTATTTCCATAATTTTTATCTATTTCATTACAATAATTTAGTTACTTATAAAGTTACTGCCATCTTTTCCGAGGTCTACCTACATCTCTTCTTCCTGTTGGGTAGTAATTATAAATTTTCAATGGGACTCTTTCGGCTGGCATTCTTCTCACCCCTCCATCATAATCCAATTAAGTGTTGGACTACTTAATCTATATGTTTTCCAAATTTCCCATCAGGAAACATTGGATTATTCAGCGAGGAGGAACACCCGCGAGGGCCTCCCCGCCAAAAAAGCCATTTACTTAATAATAATAATCACCCCTCTTATTTCCCACCCATATTTTTCATTAAAAATCACACGACATGCAATGATCATTTAGTGTATGAGTTACTTAAGGAAAACTTCCATTGAAATTTAACTTCCCTTCACTAATGAAAAACTAAGCAACCGGGCAAGAGTGTAATACTTTCAAGAGATTAACTTTTTTCTACTTTCCTCATAAATCGTCTCTTCTAATATTCTAATCTCTTCAATTGCTTTAATTTCTCTGATTTAGTGAAGTGCGACGTATTTCTTCTTTTTTTTTATTAAAAATGTCAATAACAACGACAATAAGGCTTGTAATGGACTTTGTATCTGTGAGCTTTTATATGAATAAATCTTATATTAATAAAAGAGAGTTGATGTCTGTACGCTCGCTTATAACTCGAGAACGGCTGAACCGATTTAGATGATTTTGGATTAGTTTGGATTGTTACAGCACTGGTTAACATAATATGTATTAAAATATAAGAAAATCCCTTTATAATCAATAAATAATTATTACATTAATGACCTAACCTATCAAACATGACATCCATTCTGATCCAGTCCAAACAATAATGCTCCTATAAAATCGATGTGTAGTTGAAGATGCTACAATATAGGTCTTCCAAAAGATGACCTCGGTGGTCTATTGGATAGCGTCTCTGCCTTCCACGCAGAATTCTCGGGTTCGATTCCGAGACGGGTGAAATTTTTTTGACAACTTTCAGCATTGATTAATATTTATCCACTCACTTTAAAAATTAGTATATTGCAGATTTCTTTTAATTTCCATCAATAAAGCGAGTGGATATAGATATTTTTACTTCGTGACATTTTTTCGTGGGGGTGATATGAAGGGGACATTTGAGGGGGAAGGAAGGGGGCATTTGGGGGTTGACATTTTTGTGGGGTGGCATGAAGGGGGGGACATTTGTGGGGAGAATAGGGGGCCATTTGTGGGGGGGGGGGAAGAGGGCGATACGAAGTTCGCCGGGACAGCTTGTAAATACATAAGAATAAGTGTTATACCTGACTACAACATCGGTGAGACTGGGAGCGTGCTGGAAGTCGTGATGCAGCCGAGTGAGCAGTTCGAGCTGGTTGAGCGTCCAGGAGCCGTCGCGACGCGTCGTGCCCCACTCGGGCTCCAGACACATGTAGCTGTAGGAGTCGGCCGCACTCATGCCGCTCGTCGGCGCCTGATCGAGGAGGCGGTGGAACTGACCGTCCAGATCGGTCAGCTTTGATGTGCACGATTTCCACTAAGAAAAAATTGAAAAAAGGTTGAATATTAAATCTCATCAGATTATCATAATATACTCAAAAATTAATGCCGCTTGTATAATATGGCCCAAAGGCAGTTCAAGTTAAATACCCGATTTCCTTGCTTTCTAATGTTGCTACGACTTTAGGCTGTGTTATTCGGCACCAATAAATGAATCAAAAAATATTTTTTTTAAATGCTGATGTCTGTTTTCTAAGTGAAAACAAACTTTCACCATGTTCCCTATCAAGGGATAATTGGTTATGTTGGTGAAGTGGAACAACCCTACTCGGGTCTCCCCACTATTAAAAGCCATACGCTAAATAAATAAATAAATTCGGCACCAACTCAAGAGACAGAAATAGGTACGGTCATTCTCCTAGCTGCCAATGTCGGCAGCTACTCTACGCCGCTTTAGTAATAAAGCGCAATATTAAAAATTTTAGTAATATTAAAAATCCGCAACTGAATTCAGCAGCGGTTCTCGCTGAAAGCGCGAGTGCGGAGCCGAAATTGATGAAAAATCCCCATATGAATAGTTGGGATTTTTCATCAATTGCATCCGACAACGCTGGGTCGGGCTCCACCGCGGCACTCGGTCGCAGCAACGAAAACCCACCTTCAGGAAATCGAGCCTTTTTAACGACTTAGGAAGTCGTCTTGAGTCTGCTTAGGATACGGCTTTATCGACTGTGATTGATGGGCTTCAATGTTTGAAATAGACTTCAAAAGCTGAGGTTTTACCTACCACATTAATACTTACCACATTAACTTTGAAATAAAATGTTCATTACAGAAAACCAGTTGTTTTAAAACAATTAATTATCTATCTGAGGGAATGCTTTTTTGTGCTAGTATTACACGTAGCACGAAGTATAGCAGAATTATTTTAAATTGTCAGAAAACAACTGATTGATGTACGCTCGTTTACTGACGTTAATTCAGCTGTTTTCTGACGAGTTTAAATAATCCTGCTGTATGTGCTAGTATATTAAATTTCACAGTCTACAATTTTTAATCAAATCACATCAAATGATCTACCTTAATTTTTCAAAGTATTAGAGTTTACAAAATTATGTATTTACAACGTTCTAACTTATAATAAATATCTTTTTTCCATTTTTCACTCATATTTATTTATCTAGCGTATGGCTTTTAATAGTGGGGAGACCCGAGTTCCACTTCACCAACATAACCAATTATCCCTTGATAGGGATCATGGTGTAAGTTTGTTTTCACTTAGAAAACAGATTAGCATTTATGAACGTTCATCTTTTCAAGGAAAGCGTTTCATGAATGAAATCAGCTGATTTTTCATTCATGAAACGATTTTCAAGGCGCCCTTTCGGAAAGGAACACGCAAGGAACGTTCATAAATACGGCCCTAGAATTTCCTTATATTTTCATACAGACTAGTCTAAACCCACAGAAGTGCCACTTGGTTGTTCAAATTCGACACCAACCTGTTCAATACTCTATTTAGCACACATACCCAAGCAGTTCTGTCAAAAGCCAAGAGATGGTGCTGAGTTTATTTTACACTTTTCACTTATTAAACGAGCTTTTTTAGAAATTGTTACAAATAAAACCGGCGCTTCACGGACCACTAACTCTTCTTTTGACGTAAACTACATCTAAATTGGCCCACAATTTACCCCCACAATTGGTCACAGTGGCTTTTGTTAGTTTAGAAAATTCTATTGAAAGGATATACAAAAAATAAGTTGAAAACTAATTTACTCACCAGATCATGTATATTATCAGGATTCTTGCTGAAGGGCACCTCCAGAAATAGCACCAGGCATGTACTCAGTCTCCCCAGGACACAAAGGACTACTTCCACCAGTTCTTTGTCGTCTCCTGTTCCATTCTCATCGATACATTCACTTCGATTAGTCCGACTATTCGATTTCCTTTTAGCTTTGGAACTAGATGCCACACTAGACTTCACAATATCCAGAGACTCCGTG
Organism: Laodelphax striatellus; assembly: GCA_017141395.1. Classification (NCBI taxonomy): domain Eukaryota; kingdom Metazoa; phylum Arthropoda; class Insecta; order Hemiptera; family Delphacidae; genus Laodelphax; species Laodelphax striatellus. Next base: position 14,208,421 of record CM029539.1, read on the forward strand.
TTCTTCGATAATTCTCTATCCGATATCTTCCTAGACCTCGAAGCCAATTCAGTGAAATCTTTGGTGAATTTGTCACTTTTCGACAAATCAACCATTTCTTCAACTTTCGAACAATCCTCGTCGATTCTAGAAGGCAGAGAAAGGACAGGAGAGATTTTTCTCTCGTTTTCAAAATGGGATTGTTTCTTCTGTTCTTCAGCAAGTATGCTCAGTTTGGACATGAGTGGCGTTAGGGGTATGCCTTGATTTTTACTGAATCTTACTTCGGACAATGAGGCGGTACCTGAAACAAGTATACAATCACAATAAATATAGATATTCATCAATTTATTCGATAATTTAAAAAAGAAAGTACAACAGGCTGCAATAAAATGGATAATTGGATATTCATTTTTTTTTTTTGCAAAGAAGAGTACAACAGGCTACAATAAAAAAATACTAATTCATTTATCCAATCATTTTTTTTTGTCAATGGCTCAACAGCCCTATGTGGGCTTAGGCCTACCAGCTGGTTGCCAGTTTCACATCCACTCGACTGAATCAGCAGAAGTGAATGATCATTAACCAGAAAAGATGTAACGTGTGATTAGCACATTGACATCTCAACCATAAGCTAGTCTTCGCAAGCCAGTGATGGGAACAAAGCACTGCTGGGTAACATTGTGTTAAGCAGCTAAATAGTGCAATGCAACAATTTAATATGCCTCCAAATGCAGGGAGTGACTGACTAGCCTTACTAACGATTAGCCAGGCTCCCAATGGAGGGTTTATCCAATCATTTATCAAGATAAAAATACTAATTCATTTATTCAATCATTTATCAAGATAGATGCTTTAATGCTTATGGATAAGCATTAATATGATAATGCAATAAATGCCTTAGGCCCAATGCTTTCTCATCCAATTTACACAAACAGTCAAAATGCAGGTTATGCATATCATCTTACATCTTACAGAATTACTAATTTCCAATTTGAAAAGAAACCCATAACAATTTTTTAATACAATAATTTGAGGTTGTGTCTTAATACCAAATGCTAAATAACTATAAAAATAAAAAGTGATTATTAATTATAAATGAAAATATGAGAAACATACAAAACAATACTGCAAAGTGATGCAACAAATCGAAACAATTACAGTGAATAATAGCAGTGATTAACGCTTTCAATAAAAGTGATAAAAAAAGATCACAACAAAATTTCTATATCGATAAAAACACATAACGGAAAAAACCACAACAATCAAGTAAGTAGCAAGCAAACAATTATCTTAAAACAACAAGCTAAAAATATTGATAACGGAATATTGTAATACAGTAATCATATAGGCCAACAACAGATTCTTAATGAAGTCCAGTGCTGGATATAAAATGGAAACAATGAATTCATGCAAAAGGGATAGCTAATAAGAGAGCAACCAAAAAATTTATGATAAATAATCAGCACAAAAATACGAATAAATCTAAAATGAAACAAGTTATATAGTCTAGTAAAATACAATTACATACCAGTAATATACAGTTACAGACCAGTAAAATACAGTTACAGACAAGTAAAATACAGTTACTGTCCAGTAAAAGGTACAGGTACAGTTCAGTAAAATACAGTTACAGTCCAGTAAAATACAAGAAGTCAGTAAAATAAGTCAGAATCCAGTAGAGTTATGAATAGATTGAATAGGTTCTGGGTTTGAATTATCCAATAAAATAATGCATCCATGCAACAGGGATAGCTAAGTCTAATTCTATTCCAGAAAAATTACAGTTACAGCCAATCACTCGAAACGTTAAATAATAGAAATTGGTCCTAAAAAATTAGTTCTACTCAAATAAATAACCAGCACAATAATACGAAGAAAACATTTGGAGTAAATACAACACATATGCCAAACACGACTTCAAGTTGGGAAACAGTCCATGCTACATTAACAATTTACAACAACCTTGCACAAAAATACTGTACATCAATTAATATTATCAAGTACCCGTATCTGAGCATGTTGTATTAGCCAGCGGAAGACTAAAATTTCGTTTCATCTTTTCATTTCTACTTGGCTTTTCAAGTTCCGGTTTCTTTTCAGGTAGATCTTTGAATTTCACTTGTTGAAGCGGTTTAGTGGCCGTCGAAGCTATAGTGAAGTGAGCCGAGTATTAGTGCAAGCAGTTAGTTAACGATTAATGGGCAGGCTAAGATGTTGAAGTACTATGAAAAGTTTCAAAAATCAAGTTCTCTTTATGCATATCCTTTGAGTTACTAATCAATATGATTATTAAATCACTTAGAAAATGTCAAATAAGTTACTATAGTGCTTTTCATGCCCAGAAATGTTGTCATATTGTGTGTTGTTTAATCATCTGGGCACGCATGCGTATAAGACCGAACTATCAGAACTATCTGCTATCACAACTCGAAGTCAATTCTTTATCTTTCTTTTGGCGCAAACCGCATAAAAATCGGTCCACTCAAACTTCTCCAAGAACTTTCCAAAGTCGGGCACAAATCTCTTTTCATATATAAGATTATTGGAAAGTGTTCAAATAAAGGTGTTATATAAAAATATTTGACATTATAGAAAAATTATCAACAATATAAAATTATTCTGTCTCTTGAAATTTTTCTTGATCCATAGGAAATTTTCAGTTTTCACTATATTTACAATGCCAAATGTAAATACATACATATCCATTGGTATGCATTTAAAATGTACTGTACTCTTAAAATCATCAAAGTATGTACTGATAGTAAAATCATCAATGATAAGTAAGTGTATCAGTAATAATAAGTGTAAAGATATAACAGAATTGAATGAATCTGAATTTAAATTATAAGCAATGAAGTATATGAATGTGAACATATATGAACATTGATAGTGAAAATGTGAGGCCCATCGTCTCGATAATTAGGATTAAGGAAAAATTATTACTCACTTTTATCTGAGTCTTCCTCTGATGCATTAGTGTGTAAATCTCTCAGCTGATTGGTAACTCTCTCGAGATAGAGATACCTGGATGCCGGCAGTCCATTGGAGCGGAAAAATGGATTCAATGGATCTGAAATCGTGTTGTAATAGGGTTTCATCTCATCACACTCTCCATTACTTTTGTCTCTGTCCATCCATTCCTCGTTCATCTTCGGCAGTCCCAAACTGTAATACCTAACAACGATTAACTTCATTTTTCGGAAAACACATATAGTTTGTTTATAACATATTTGTAATGCAAAACTAACATCTATTTTAGTGGAATTTAGATTATGATTAATCAAAATTTAATTGTATACAAAGATTTAAACTGTAATCTAACATCTATTTTCATAAACTTTAGATTGCGATTAATCAAGATTTAAAACGCTAATATTAATATCAATGTAGAATTTTTATTACTGTATTATCGATTGAAATTGCACTGCTAACTATTGCAGTGGAATTCTAGTTCTATTTTAGTGGAATTTTGATCTCAATAAAGATCAGAATTAAGATACGAGCAAAATTAATAAGAGCAAAGCAGATTATCCCTATCTACGATATTCATAATTATCCCTATCTACCTATCTGAAAGCACAAAGTCACTGAAATAATTGCAGTTACTTCCACTATAACAGAATAATTTCAAAAATCTTAATATCTGGAAATATTTTTCTCTTTTGACAACTAGGAAAAACTAAGAGCACAAACGATGAATACTCAGCTGGAGCACAGAATAGAAGAGATCTCTTCTATTCTGTGGCTGGAGTTAACATTGACAAACAAGAACCATCAATGATCAGTTAATGGACATTGTCAACAAATTGACAAGATCATAACATGAAAAAAGGCACTAATTCGTCATCTGTCACCATAGACTCAATAATTGGAAGTATAATATAAATAAATCAATCTATCTATCTAGCTTATGGCTTTGGTTGGTGGGGAGACCCGAAGGTAGTTCCACCTCGCCGTTTATAACCTAATTCCATTAGGTTGAAGTTCTATTTCACTTTGCAAAATGTTCACAAATTTTGAAAAAGGTTCTTTTTTATATATGAAATTCTAAAAGTTTATCAATGCTTGAGTATAAATCAGAGGAATATTGTGTTTACTATTACCAATTAATCATCAATTGACAATTATTTGAAAATTATTTGCCTATTTTCTTGATCCATCACGAACTGCCATGTCTTTTACTTAAAATCATCGAGCCCCAGTCATTCATTAAAAAATGATGGATTTCAACATCAATACTTATTTCTAGTAATGTAAACCGTTATTATAATTTATTGATAACCAGTGTTCTAACTTTACTTATAATTGTAAACAATAAAACATAATTAGACATTAATTATAATAATAACAACATTCTAAATAGTTTCAATTAAATTTATAAGTGAAATTACAAGATCCCATATAAATTTTTCACATGAATGGATAATGGGAAATGTTTATAAATTTTACACTTGAATGGAAAAAGGGAAATGTTAATTTCATATTATCTATTTCCATTATGTAATTATGTAATTATAATGGTTTTTTTTTTATAGTTGATGAGTTTTTCGTTATAAATCTTAAAATACTTGTCCTATCTTCAATCTACCTAGCCATTGAATTCAGGAGAGGTAGGGCTATATCATAGCCCCCTTTAAACTACATGGCCGCGGCCTTCAATGTGACAACCTCGCAGTCGCGGCTGGTTTCATTACAAAATCATACTTATAAAAAACACTACAAACACATTACTTATAAAACACATGACCGATTTGCATTGCTCATGCGACGTTGTCACATTAAAGGCCGCGGCCATGTAGTTAAAGGGGGCTATGGCTATATACATTAATTAGAAGAAGAAGGGCTATGCTATGACTTTGTCATATCTTTGTGTTTACTATCACCAATTGTTCATTATTTAAACAATTACTCCTTTAATACTCGCCGTCAGGCCAGTATTATTAATTTCCATATCATAGTTCTGTTTTATTTATTTGTACTAAAATAAGTTCTACAATTCTTTCGTTTGTTTACTTTTCAATTAGCCTATAGTTTTTGAATTCAGTGCCGGTGCCAAAGTTGATCTTTTTCCGGAAGTGCCACATTGTAAATGATAAAGTTCTCAAAATATGGTTTATGTTGTTTAGGTTAATGCAACCATGCAATGCATTGTCTCTGACACGAGTAGTAGTAGGAGGTTAGTGCTTAAATAGTATTTAATAGTTAATGCTTTTATAAGTATATTTTAATGGCAATAAACTGAATTTGAAATTGATACAGTACCTGACAGGCATCACAGTCCTAATGGACTTGGTGGGCGGTATGTTATCGGTGGTAGCGTAATGCGGCCTTAGTGAATCGGTGACGTCAGGCACGACAAAAGTGGCCGGAGGCAGCGCGTTGAGCCGCGACGTCCATCGCGCCTGCACGGCGTCTCTGACCACGTCCGGCACCACCGACGACGACTGATCGACCGCACCTGACCTTAAGGTCGCCTCAGTCAAGGTCAACTTCGACTCAACCCCCTTCAAGGCATCCTCCGTCAACTTGGAGTCAGCCCCCTTCAAAGGATCATCACTCAACGCCAACTTAGTGGAGGGATCATCACTCAACGCCAACTTAGTTGAGGCTTCCTCAGTTGAGGGTTTGGAGTCGTGCGACCTTAAGGTCTCCTCAGCCAAGGAGCCCTTTGAAGGCAACTGAGGCACAAAGTTGTGTGTCTCCAATGTCTCCTTGTCATCATCCTCCTCAACAACCGTGAATATTCTTGATACGTCGCGTTTTAGCAGCGATTTGACAGGTGGTAGGTCGTCCTGTAATGCGAAAATGTTTCTTAAATCTTCAACAAGTTCAAAATGAAAACTTAAAATATAATAGATTGTTAAACAAGGAAATATACGTTTTTTAAATCTTGAATCATCAAAAACTTTTTTGTTTTTAAATATTTATCTTTCTAGAAATGATTCATTGTTGTTTTATATATTAATGAACAATACGTTTTTCTTTTGATTGCTTGTATGAAAATTTTCAATGTTGCTCAACTGTAATCTATGACATGTAAAGTTAATCCATAGACAATTAAAACTTGAAAAAACATCAAAAGTGATCCACCCTCCATATTCTCCTTCACTCTAAAATAGCAAGTGAATCCCACCCAATTTAATGTTCCAGTTCAAAGGATAGAGTACAATAATAGAGTGATGAATTAATGGATTAAATATTTGAAAAATATTTCAATTATTTTATACAACAATAAAGGGTTTCTTGAATCTTTACCCACAAAGTTGAAACAAAAGTTTGAAATAAAATAGAATATACAGTAATTGTCCAAAATCATTGTGAACATTTGTAAACATTGGCAGATATTAGGACTTGATTGAACCAGTATCCGCCCAACTAAGGTTACTAAAAAATTAGTCTTTTTTTGTAAAAAATCAATAATGAAAACCAACTCATAAATCAATGCAATTCACTGTTTTTTAATAAACAGTGTTTCATTTCCGTTAACAGATCTTGCGACCTCACCCCAGTAGAAAAGATAATGATATTTAATCTATTCAAGACGTTGAAATAGAGAGATGACTGACCTTAAGTAGATTTTCACGCCATTGAGGAACAGAGCCCAGCGCCGAGATCAATCCCATTGACTGATTCTTCAACTCAGAATACTGTTTCTTCGTAATATACACTTTGAATAGCTGCATGCCAACTGGCAAACGAAATGAAATGCCTACTGGATCAGCAGGTACCTGCAATCAAGGTTTTTCAATTATTCAAATACTCTCATATAATAATATATATAATATTATTATGATACTGTCTAGCAATGTTCAATAACCATCAGACAAACGGAAAAAGCGTTGAACACACGAATATTATTCAAATCTTTACTTGCGAAAAATTTGAATATACATTTTTGAAAAAAGACACAACTTCAATGCAGATACTAATTAGTGAACCTTTAGAATTAATTGAATTATATTTCAAGTAACTGGACACAAATACTTCATCTAAGAGTTGTTAGAACTTACAGAAATGTTGATAGAAAATAATGAGGTAAATGATACTCATTAGAATAATTTCAAATGCAATAGAACTTCAAATGACAGAACTTCAATACTGCGTAATATTTCTGTAAAATATTTCATATTTTCATAACATATTTTTTTTATTAAATCAGAGATTTCATTTATTGAAGGAAATAAGTGGCCATAGCCAAATGGGTGTATCGCTGGTTTGGTAAACCTGAGGTCCCGGGTTCGATACCCGGTCTAACCAAGAGATTTTTATCGGAAAACTCCCGTGTTTCGGAGGATACGTTATGCCATCAAACCCGGCTGCCTAAAAAGCAGTCGTTACATTCATCTCTCGAAAACTCTTACATTAATCACTTTTTCCATCACCCACGCACAAGCCTAAGGCTCATGTGGGCATTATCTTCACGAAAAGAATAGTTAAAAAACAAGATTAAGTAAGACGATTAGGCGATACTACAATGTACTGCTGCACTATTGTATCGATTACAGTGAGAGTTTTCCAATGTTAAAAATTCACTTCAAGTGGTTGAATCAGTATAACACTTGAAATTATTTTCAAGTTGGAACTATGTCAGTATTTGAAAGACAATGTTTTTACTCTTCTATTTCACTTTCCATCACGAATTACAAGTTGATAATTCAATTAAATACAACTTTAAACGACAATGTTTTTGAAGTATAGTTTTGTTGGATTTTTTGCAATTTTAGGCCTTCCCAGTTTTTAGTCTCAATAATGCTTGACTCAAAACAATGTAGCGTACTTCAAAGAAAGTACCACTTAATTCAAGTATGCTGAGTTAAAAATTTACACTTACCTTGATTCTGTAAGGATCACTCAATACTATCAACCTCGTGAATTCCGGAGATATTTGAGAGATAACAACCCTGCAAAATGACAGATTATGTTACGTTAATAACAGTAACTAATAATAATATTTAAAGTAAAATCTTCTAATAAACTATCTAAAAACTTTTAAATAGAAGCTACTTTACAAACTGAAGCAAATTTTTTATTAACGACACAGAAGATGTCAGCTTGTTTGTCGTATGACAGACATTTAGTTTGATCACAATAATAGTAAAGACTCAAGCATTTATTCATAGAAACTTGTTGTGTGTGATGTGACGTGGTATTTTTCCATTTATTTTTAATTAAAAGATACAGAACCATGGTTTCGTGGCATAACCTGCCACATTCTCAACAGTAAAGCTGAGGATGTGGCAGGTTATGCCACGAAACCACGGTTCTGTATCTTTTAATTAAAAATAAAACTATGGTTTGAAAATATCTATGTCTATTTCTTTCATCATTTATCCATAGTTGGATTAGACCTCTGAATCATGATAGTATTCTTATTTAAATTTAGCAGTAATCAAGTTAGCATTATTCTTTCCAACTAGCATAATAATTAACAATGAATAGCAATGTATCAAATGACCTCATGAGATTGAACGCTGAATTATTGATGCCACACTATAAGTTGACCAATATTTCATTAATCAATATGCACTTATTATCAGAGCATTAAAAAAATGCATCGTCGAAATAATCGTCAACAATATAGCTAAATAAAGAAAAGAATGTTCAGTAGTTCGAATAATGATGTACATTAAGAATGGTATGACTGACACAGTTATTTGAATTATAGTTACATAACAGTTACGTAATACGTGAATGAAAGCCGGATTGAAAAGACTAGATCAATTAGAGATAAAATGCCATCATTGTTTGATACAGAACTTCATTTGATACATACTTGTTTTGATACAAAACAGCTCCCCCTAGCATTCCCGAAGTCTTCTGACAGTACTGGAGAATTTGTGAGCATATTAGGAATGCGGTGGATCCACTCTGAAAACAAAAATCAACATTGAATGAATATGAGGAATATTTTCTTCATATTTCATAGTAATTTAATAAACCTAATAAGCGGTAAGCTTAATACAAATGATAAATCTGTGTTGGACTGGAACTACAGTGCTACATAAGATAGATACTGAAGAATACAGAACCGTACCCAAAAATTATCTAATTATTTATTTATTCAAGATAGTATAATAATACGTTTAGGATGAAAACACAGACACCATCTCCAAAACGTCTTCTCTTCCTAATTTTGATTAATATATTAAAAACTTACTAAAAAATTATTACAATAAACAAACTCTACTTATTTTACTAGAGCTTATGATTGTATATGATAGAATTTTCCATCGAATTCCACACCTTGAATGAATGGTATTCCATCAATAAATTCACCTTGAATTGAACAGCTGACTTTGTAGGATAACTACACACTAGACATGGACAGTCTAGACTAAGCAAACCTGGGTGTCTAGTGTGACCAGCTTACCAAGACCGCTGTCCAATCAATGGACAGTAAGTTGTTCCATTAATTTACAGTTAATCTATTGGATGGAATTTTATAAACGATTTGATTGTGTACTTACGGCTCAACTATCGATAACTCAATTATCGATGGTTGAATCATTGGAAAATAATATAATTAATATTGATGTTTTCAGCGAAAAAATGAAAGTTCTAGTGATTGGAGTTTTAATTCAAATTTTAAATCAAAGGCAAACTAATATTGGCATGATCAGTTGAAAAATTAAAATTTTAGTGCAGTATTTATTCAAGAAGCCACTCCAAAACAAATCACAGCAGAATAATTTCAAACTATTGAGCTAAAAGCTATACGAATTTGCTCAATGATTTCGCTAGAAGTATTTCATTCATTGATTTATTGATAACCAAAGCATGACCCAATACGGTACTTTCCTGTTATACAACACGTCTACTCATCTAGAGATATCGATAGTCATTAATCGTCTTCCCACTGAATTTAAATATATCAGCTGGCAATTAAAAAAATTTTTTTTTGACTATTATTCAAGTTTTTCAATCTCAAAATTTTGATCTGGGATCTACCTACCAACGAAAAGAGTGCTATTACCTTTTTAATAAGTAAGTGTTTACTGCATAACGAACGTAATTGTGAGAAAGGACATAAGATGAAGTTCGGCGCATTTATGCCTTTGTTGTAATTTTTTATTGAAAGTAAGTTTTGCTTGTTGTTAATTACTTATATTTTTCTCATATCGAGGAGTACCGATACTTTTGAAGTATCGACTATCGATATCTCTAGATGAGTAGAAATGTCGTATAACAGGAAAGTACCCACAATACTACACAAAACATATACGATTTGGGAGCAAACAACACATGCTTAGCCAAAAACTCTTTATCCCCCAAATTTTTTAAAATCAGGTAATAAATTTGTCTACAACTATTTAAGAAGCCTAATTGGAAAAATTAACTTCTTGTGAAATATCCAGGATACTACTCTAGGGAAATCACAAATAAGTAATGAATAGAAAGACTAGTAGGCCTACAGTACAAAGTTATCACAACCATATACAGTAACAATAATTATACAGTAACAAGTTGTATATTTCATATTTGTATATAAAATATACAAATAAAGGTTTTGGTTACTACACCATTATCAATCTCTGGTCAACTGTTAATATAAATTTTATTTATATAACAGTTTACTTCTAGTCTTTTTATTTAATATGGATAACTAGACATGGACGACTACCAATATAGATGACTACCACAATATCGCCTTCACTACTAAACAAAGACAGATAAATAACGTGAGGAGCACGTAACTACCTTTGGTAAGTTGAGCAGAGGAATGGTGCTGAAATAGTTTCCCCCAAACATCATGATCGGCAGATAAATTTCGAAGATTCGGCTCAGTTTTTCCGGAAACGAGTCACCCGTTTCGTTCGAAACTTTCAGTAGATCGCTGTGGTAGAACTCCAACAGTCTGTTGAGTAGATTGGCCCGTGTCTCCAGAACACAGTCTGGTATGTTGCGGTCTGTTCCGACGCACTAAGAATGAAAAAGAAAATCTGAATGAGTTTGAAAAAAATTGTGAAAAAACTATACATGACTTACAATAAATCCAAACAGTGATATTCTAACAAAGAATTTGGAGAAAATGAAGAAAAAGTTATAGGCTATTACATTGTAAGTGGAAATAAATGTAAATGAATTTCAGAAAACAATAAATGTAATTCAATAGATTCACACAAGACATTTTGGGATTGATGAGGAGAGAAATCATTATTGTAACTTACTGGAATTTGAATTGAATAGTATGTAGGTGTTTGTATTAAATTAATACATACATGGTTGTAAAGACCATTCAAAATCATTTAATGTGAATCTATATTTATGATAGGTGTGCTCCATTCTACTGAATGCAAAGTACAGCGCGAAGCTTAAAAGAGTCAAAATTATTCAGCATTTGCAATGGAGTATGCCAAATTTCAGTCGTGATTGATGCCTTTAATTCTTCACTGTTGAATACTTTCGACTCTTTTATGCAGAACTTTGCATTTAGGAGAATGTAGCACATCTTTGTGTTGTTATTCATAAATAATTAGATTTACATGAAATGCTTTTAAATGGGTTTCCAGTCATGTATACTAATTATGTTAAAAAATTTAATACTTTTTTACTACCTTAAATCGTTTCAGTATCGCCTACATGCCACACCAGGTTCAAGAGTTGATAATTATTTTATTGTACGGAACTAATCCATTTTTATAATTATGTAAATATTCGCCCTACTTACCAACACATAATGTCCGAAAATTTTCACAGAAAATTTCCCACTCTGAAGTGAAATGATGGAAGGCGGTGAAAACATGTTCTTCATGCATTGGGTGATGCCCATCAGCTGCCCACAAAGGACCAGCCTCTGGGCATCATTCACCCAGCTGGGATAGAAATACAGGATTGCACTTTGAGGGTCGTCCGCCTCATGTTTGCACTTCTCACTGTCGTAGACGAACACAATCAGTAATTCTCTGCAAAAAAACGAAAATGTGTAACTTGTAGAATGAAAAACATCAATAACATTATCAAGAGTTCACAAAAACTGTGCGATAGTAACTTCATAATATTTTAGAATTGGATTGAATTTTTATTTTCTGACATGGGAAAGTTTAAACAGTATTGTCAGATTCATTTAATTTGGCGGATGGCGAATAGATAGCTAGACAGATAGATAGGTATTAATTTATTTGCCATCGGACTCTACGGTCATCAGCAACGTTAAGAAAACATACTTATCTATCTATTCGCCATCCGCCAAATTAAATGAATATAACTGTAATGTCCATTCTACACTCAACCACAATTATTTTCGTGTATTCAAATAAATCAATCTATTGGTTTATTAAAGATCACACATAGCCTAATAGAGCTTCCACCATATCTAAAAAAAATTAATGTATTTAAAAAAATAACCGCTCCTGTCTTTTTTTAGTAAAAAATGTCATACATGTTACAAAGTAACAATTGTTTGAATTAAATGAGATCAAATTCACTGCACTAAAATTTGCTATGAGTAAGCCTCATGCTTCTTCAGCTCAGTTGAAAATGTGTTAACTTATTAGAAACACGAAACAAATAGTTTACTAAACTAAGTTTAGTGGGATTTGACAATTTCTTCAATTTACAATACAAACACAAGTCTACCAACACTCATTTAAAAACATACTCCTTCATGACATGATGTGAGCTCGAACTATTCCCATTGAATACCAACAGCTTAGCAGTATTCATTGAAACTCAAGTATAGAGAAAAGCACACTTCAAAATTCAAAACAAAATGTAGGCCCAAGTGAATTATGCCCCTAACTAAATGGATTGAAATCAGCAACTCAATTGATTGAATCAGATTAGAATGTTAAGGAGGAATAAACACTAAGAACCACCAGCTCTGGAATGGTTCTTTACTGTGATGAATTTAGATCAATGTGAAAACGTTATGCAACGTTGTTTACAAGATTTCGCATGTTTATGCAATTTGAGCCAGTAAAATGTAACCAGATATTTATCCTGTTGATGTCCAATAGTCAATAGACCACACCTTTGATTTAGAATATTGCATCAACAAAAAAGTCAACGTCGATAGGTATGCAATATGAATATGTTCAGTTACATAACTCTCTACAAAGCTCATTATAATTTATGAAATAAACCTATTAATAGATCCCCACATTAGGATGTGAAGTATTATCTTCAAAATGTATAGCCCAAGTTTTCCAAAATTGTAATACCCAGAATTTGTGTATAGAGAGCTCTAAAAGCCCTTATTTCAATCTTAAATCTTGAAGCTGTTAGTGATTATGAAATTTAAGCGGATTGTGGAAAATACTGGAGAAAAAATTAGTAGGCTATAGGCTACTGTTATATGGTTATGTAATGAAATTCTAGAAGGCTACCGGTAATTTGCTCTACACCTAGACCTTGGCTTCAGTAATTGGTTACCTTGACATACAAACAAATAAAGAAGATTGAATTTGGTACTGTACTTCATAAATTATGTCAAGTAGGCTATCTATAATAATATCCTGGCGATTGATGTTTTAAGATTATTGGTTGGCTTACAAACATCATCAAAACTCGAAAGATTCATTCTTTTGAAATACATGTCTCAAAACCCGGCAAATTCTTATCGAAAGATTAGAAACATGAAATGAAATTACTATGACTTAAGAATACACTTCACTGTAACTAAAATTTGATTGATGTTTCCTTTACTTACTTGGCCATTGGAGAATTTCAAGACGTTAGTAACTATGAACTATTCTTGCAGGCTTCATTGAACCAAATGATAGAATCCTTTAGCACCTATTTTTCAGAAAACTATTACATAACCTTCTAACGAGCATGAAGTCGTGAAGCAGAAGACAAAAGTAGTGATCGAAAAATCAAAACAAGGTACATACCGCACCACCTAGCGGGAGATGTAGTGACTAGCCATCAAGTGGCGTCAAGATTCAAATAGGGGTTTCATGATACACTATCACTTTATAACTTAATTATTGATCATATATCTTAAATTAAATGAACGATTTCGATAATAATCAATAATAGAAGACAGCTACCTACCTTATCTCTACATTCTGGAAATCAAAGACATCATTTTTCCTTCTTAATCCTTTTATTTGAATCAATTCGCAGTACATTGATCTTATATTTTTTGCATCTCTCAACCAACTGAGACGTCTTTTATCTGAAATTCTATCAAAATAAATTATTGTATTGAATATTATAGTGAATCTTGTATTGAGTTTATTGCAAAGTGCTTTGATATAAACAAAACCTTTGTTTGTAGTACAGAAGTTACTGAAAAATTCAATTATAATGGAATTTAACTTTTCTTGGTACTAAGTTATATCCTTCCATTCTTCGATTAAAAATACGTTATTTTCATCAAATAAATCCATGCTTTTAATGTTTTATGCAGTCGAGTTCTATATTTTATTGCAAAACAATCATTGTTCAACAACAGATTTTTTAGGTTCTGTAGATTGTGACAATAACTTAATATTCCTATAATAATGTTTTCTTTCATTGCAATCATTAAGTAGGTACCTTTATTTGTACATTAAGTACATTGGGATCTTCCACTATAATTAAATAATACATCTGAATAGGCTACTTATTGTTCAAGAGGTTTTTAATAATGATATTTTAATGAATATTATCTATAACTGGCAACTATTTCTAAAGGTGTAGTGATATTTAACTGATGTTCGATCATATGTTTTAAATAACATCATGTGTTATCTAGTTCTAAATATTCATTTATGTTTGATAAAGCCTTCGTTAAAGGTCTCTCTCTCTCTTTTATTTCAATTTATCAAACATAAATCTTCAAAATCTAAATATTTTCAAGATTTTGAAAAGAGAAACGAAATGGATCATCTATTGAAACCCAAGATACTGGATTTGGACGCAAACTCAGCTACGGCTCAAACAGAATGGGAACATTGGCACAGAACATTCATGAATCTCATCTCAACAATAGAAACAACGGATGCGGAAAAACTCAAAATTTTAATCAACTTCACTTCTCCTGCGGTATATGAACGAATAAGCCACTGCGGTACGTATACTGATGCACTTACTTCTTTACAGAAACTGTATACTAGACCAATCAATGAAATATTTGCTCGTCACGAACTCCAAGTAAAAAAGCAGCAACCAGGTCAATCAATAGATCAATTCATAGAAGAACTGATGCTATTGAGTAAGAAATGTAAATTCAAAGCGGTAACAGCAGAACAAAATAAGAATGACTGTGTGCGAGATGCTTTTATAAGTGGCTTGCTATCCCCAGATATTCGACAACGTCTCCTTGAATCTAAATCGTTAGATTTCCAAGAAATTGCCGACCTTGCTAGAATCTTGGAGTTAGCACACCATAACTCACTCAGTTACAACTCGTCCTCATCACTACTCAACGCCACACTTCCAGTAGCCAAATCTGATGTAACTGTAGCTCAAACTGAACCAGTAGCTCGAGCTGAAACTATTGTTGCACATACCTCAATCGAAAAGAAATAATATGAAACTCTGTAACTACTGCGGTTCCAGTTGGCATATACGAAGTGAATGCCCAGCTCGCGACGTATTTTGCAGGAAATGTGGGATAAAAGGCCATTACGCAAAAGTATGTAGATCAAATCAGAATTACAAAAATAAAATACAAGTGTCTGCTACAGGAAATTGTAATCTATCACCCCCAGGTCTCGGTAAAGCCACTGTACCGGCGTTTCTGAACGATTTCAGAGTAGCTGCTCTAATCGACACCGGCAGTTCCAGTAGTTTTATAAATAAACAACTTGCATATGATCTAAAACTGAAAATTTATCCCTCCAATGATCAAATTTCTATGGCCACCACCTCTCTACGATCATCAGTTGTTGGACAATGCTCAGTTAACCTCTCAATTCTTGGTCACAAATACAAGAATGTAGTTCTTCTCGTTCTCAAAGACCTCTGCTGTGACATATTACTTGGACATGATTTATTGTCAAACCATTCAGGTTTGTATATGTCTTTTGATGGCACGAAAGCTCCGTTGAAAGTGTGTGGTCTCACCGCTGCTCAAGTCAAACCTGCTTCATTGTTTCGGCATATTTCTCCAGATATTAAACCCATTGCTGTAAAATCAAGACGTTACAATCAATCCGATATGGAATTTATTACTCAAGAGATTGATAAACTAATCAAAGAGGATATTATAGAGCCAAGTGACTCCCCTTGGAGAGCTCAAGTGCTTGTAACCTCTAATGCCAATCACAAAAAGCGTATGGTAATTGACTACTCCCAGACAATTAACAGATTTACTCCACTTGATGCATACCCTCTGCCAAATATAGAATCAATAGTTGAAAAAGTAGCTAGATACTCTGTATTTAGTACTATTGACCTTCGAAGTGCTTATCACCAGATACCAATCAGTGATTGTGATAAATTATATACTGCTTTTGAAGCAGCTGGCCAACTCTATCAGTTCAAGCGAATTCCATTTGAGGTGACAAACGGAGTTGCTGCTTTTCAAAGAGTAATTGATGAAATAATTCGAAAAGAAAATCTTTCAAGTACATTTGCGTATCTCGATGATGTTACTATTTGTGGAACCACGACAGAAGAACATGATAGAAACTTGAAAAAGTTTATGAATGCTGTACAGAAGTACAGAGTGTTTGAAAAAGAACTCCCTAGTTTTAGGTATATATTTAATGTGTAAATTAATGAAAAACTATATCAACAAGTACATACAGTGAAAGAGAGAAACTTCAAGTTTTGTTTAACATCAGTAAACTTCAACATGGGATCCATTTGTTGCCCTGCACACGTCGAGGCGATATTCAAATTCTCGCCATGTATACACCAACCTATCAGGCGTAACTGTCCCAACCGCCGTGACGATTCATTCCCGTAAATGGTTTACGTTTCGGATTTTTTCACTGTACACAACATTTTTTATGTGTCCCCAAAAGAAAAAGTACAGAGGGGTTAAGTCCGGGCTTCGTGGTGGCGAAGCAATTGGGCCAGCTCTCCCTATCCACCTTCCCGGAAAGCGATTGTCTAGAGCCACGCGCACATGGTTACTGTAATGAGGAGGGGCGCCATCTTGTTGGAAAAACACAAGATCTTTTTCCTCCTCAATATCTTCCATTTGGGGAAAGACATTGGACTGTTATAACAGACTCAGTTTGCACTAACCAAATAACACACTGCGCTTTTTGTTGCGGATTAGCCATTACACCGCACTGCACGCCCGAACACAACGTAGGGAACAACTGTTCCCTGGCGCCGTCTCAAAGTCAAGCTGGTCTGGCAACTGCAGGGGGACAAAACTTTGAGAGTTGCTGAATCAAACACCACAAACTAGAATTGTGTATATCACTCTTTACAGATTCTATGACACATTAAAACTAGGGAGTTCTTTTTCAAACACCCGGTATAAATTGACGATAAATATGGAAAAAAGCTCTTTTGCAAAATCTGAAATCAATCTTCTTGGCTACGTTATCAGGGACAAGACTATTCGCCCAGATCCTAACAGACTAGAACCACTCAAATCCTTCCCTCCTCCATCAAATGCAACATCTATGAAGAGAGTACTTGGTATGTTCTCTCACTATTCCAAATTTATTCCTAATTTCTCTGACAAGATACAGCCTCTAATTCAAACTACATTCCCTTTGAAACAATCTACAATTTTACAATTCGAAGCTATGAAACAATCTATACTTGATGCTATGGTAGTTTCCATCGATCCAGAAGCTCCATTTGTTGTAGAAACCGATGCATCGAATGCTGCTATTGCCGCTACTCTATCACAATTAGGAAGACCCGTTGCTTTCTTTTCCCGCACTTTATCAACAACAGAACGGCATCATCCAGCTATAGAAAAAGAAGCTTGTGCTATAGTTGAAGCTGTTCGTAAATGGCGTCACTTCCTTCTAACGCGACACTTTCAACTCATCACAGATCAAAGATCAATTTCTTTCATATTTTCCAAACACCACCAAAGTAAAATCAAGAATGAAAAAATCCGTCGCTGGCGTTTAGAACTCTCTTGTTTCACATATTATGACATCACTTACCGTCCAGGAAAAGAAAATGTAACAGCAGATGCTTTATCTCGAATGTGTGCTACCATAACAAATGGAATGAAAACCCTCCAGAAATATCATGAAACACTCTGCCATCCAGGTACAGCCCGATTTTATCATTGGATAAAAAGTAAAAATCTTCCATTCTCTCTGGATGAGGTACGACAAACTATAAATCAATGTAGAGTTTGTGCTGAAATAAAACCAAAATTTTACAGTCACAAAGGAACTCTTATCAAAGCTACATCACCTTTTGAACGCCTCAATTTAGATTTCAAGGGCCCAATACCTACAAAGACCAGAAATCATTACTTTTTGACTATCATCGATGAATACTCTAGATTCCCCATAGCTATACCTTGCCCTGATATGTCTACCACAACTGTTATTAAGGCATTGCAAAGCGTATTTTTCATGTTTGGAACACCAGCCTACATCCACTCAGATCAAGGATCATCCTTCATGTCTCAGGAGCTCAAGAACTACTTAGCCATAAATGGTATTGCATCCAGCCGAACAACACCATATAACCCAAGAGGGAATGGGCAGGCTGAAAGATTTAATGGAATAATATGGAAAACAGTTCAACTAACACTGAAATCTAAAAATCTACCTATCACACACTGGGAAGACTGTCTACAAGAAGCACTTCATGCAATTAGGTCCTTACTATGTACAACTACCAATGAAACTCCACACGAAAGAATGTTCCGGTTCTCTAGACGATCAGGGAGTGGTGGATCCACTCCTTCCTGGTTAATCACACCAGGTCCCGTGTTACTAAAAAGGCATATAAGAACGTCAAAATTCGACCCTCTTGTTGAAGAAGTCACACTGCTTCAAGGTAATGCTGAATATGCTCACATAAAATTTTCAGATGGAAGAGAAAAGACAGTGTCTTCAAGGGACCTGGCACCAACTGTGCCTATAGCGAGTTTAGAAGAAGAACAATCATCTCCAGATCCCTTCAGAGTCCAAGAACCAGAACCAGGCATCCAAGAAGAAGAAAAACAGTCATTTACAGATTCCTTCAGAATTCAGGAACCAGAACCAGACACCCAAGAGAAAGAAATGGAGAACCCGCCATTGGTTCAGACTGTGTCCGATACTCCTAACTCAATAGATGGTGGAAACCAAAGGAGAACTAGTAGGATGAAAAGACTATAGCAGGATGCAATTAACTTGTCATAAATCAGCTGATCGACGAGCATATGATCACAATACTTAACCTACAAATGCTGAATCTCGCAGATTATTGAAAAGGTCATTTAAAAAGTTATTCTTTGAAAGGTCTTCTTTAAAAAGGTCTTTTAAAGACTATAAAGGTCTTAAAGACTTTCAAGCCTTATGATTATTGTGTCGAAATCACTCTTCAATTATTACTGGATCAGCTGATTTATGACAAGTTGAATTGAATCTTGCTATACCCATTTACTTGAAGGACTACGAACATTCTCTCAGGAGGGATGAATGTAGTGATATTTAACTGATGTTCGATCATATGTTTTAAATAACATCATGTGTTATCTAGTTCTAAATATTCATTTATGTTTGATAAAGCCTTCGTTAAAGGTCTCTCTCTCTCTTTTATTTCAAAAGGACAAATAAATTAATATTGTTGTTATTAATGCTCTAGGATTCATATCACCTCAATAACTCACGGTTCCATAATATATCATCAATACCTCATAGGTCAAGGTTGCAAAATAACGTTGAGCTTGATAACAACGTATTGTGTCATGTTATTTATATTTGTAAAACAAGTGATTTTCCAGTTTCATAATCAACAAATTCAGGATTTTCATGGTTAGCCTTCAATAACCAATATTTCAAATATCGATTGTATATTGTTCATTTTGTTATCAGCCAGTTTTGTCTACACTAAGATTATTTCAATAAATTTTTATTACTTAAAAAATAAAAGCTAGAATTTTTTTAACGAGTGATAGACGCCATTGATAGGTGAATTGACTTACCTCTTTTTTGGCATAAGTAGTTTTGATTTCCCAGTAATAAACACTGAAACCTGTTGTTCGGAGACTTCACAATCAAATGCTACAACCAATACAAACTAAACTTCTCAACACAAAAACCAACTTCAAACTAGGATTATTACAGAACGTAGCACTAATTCTCACCACTAAACAAGCACGTTGCTACTAAATAATAATGAAGAGTAGGGTATTTCATAATAAATAACTTGGAGAGAGCAGTGTTATCAAACAACGATAATAATCATGGTACGTACACAATACTCTTTGACCTCCGCTATCAGTAATTGAGCTAGAATGAGATAAAAAATCATTAAAGCTCTACTTTGTTCAATAATTGAAAGTTTATTTCGCTGGACTGTTGTTTGTTTATTGCTTTTACAAATACTGTACAGTATTATCATTGACAGTTTGTTTAATCCCGCATTCTTTATGTTGCGATTTGTTTTTTTTTTGTATCTTTAAGAATATTCGATAAGGAATTTTCTGAATAAAATTGAAGAAAGTGATCCATTATCACTTACAATCGTTTTACCCAGCATTCTTCATACTGCGATTTTTTGTATCTATACTTTTCAAATTTAAAGTTCCCTCTCCAATAAAATAATGCAGAAAGTTAAGAAAAGTTGGTTTTGTTTTCAAATACGTGACAGAATAAATTCTTCAAGAAGTACGGCCTCCTTGACAACAGAGCAGATAACTATTACAACTTGATTACAGCTTCCAACACTTACTCGATTACATGGATGCCAATTAAATTTAACCGCTGTAAAATTACGTCAGCTAATTGACGGAGCTGAATAAGATGGGATGAATGGTAATAAAGGTTTGAAGGTTCGAAGATTTAAGGTTTTCGCGAAAATAATATCGTATGGTTTGAACAACTAGATTAGGTACAGTACTTTTAGTGATTATTCAAAACTAAAATTTTGTACAAAATCTCAATTTAATTTTTCACATATTCAATATAATTTCCATATAATACAATATAGTAACTTACAGTACAATCCTTTGAATATTACAATAGAAATAAATAAATTCATTTATAATGGACCATAATAGTCTTTGGTCTAATAGACATTTTTTTTGACAAGCATCATTTCTTAATTGGAAGATTTGGAAAATGAAACTTGACAGCACAACATGTAGAGGAAAGACAAAAGTTAATTTAAACTTGATACTCGTTGAAAGCTAGCTTATAATTAAATGAACTCACAAATAATCAAGTTTTTCTTTCATCTAATGTTCCACTGCTCAATACTTTCCGAATATTTTAATAAGATTTTCCTGGAAATATGTCAAAGTGACAAAATGCTGAATTGTGATGGTCATCATACAAAATAATTATTTTATAACTAACGGAAATAACAATAGTATTTAGAGCTAACAGATAACAAAATATCACCAATAGATGATTACGTAATCGAGAACAAATATATTTACAAGTGAAAGTAATATACAATAAATAAATCGAGGAAATCAAGTAGTTTTATACATTCTCACAACAATGATAAAGAATGACTATTTTCAGAGATGTATTTGATAACCATTCTTATAATAATTGGAATTTGTGTTACCCTAAAAAAACTGAAGTTGCTGAAGACTGAAGTAGTTTATTTATGCATCTAATTAAAAACGGGTTCAATGAAGAGTGAACAACAAAAAAAAAACTTCTTACATCATTCATTGAGTTCCACAATATTAATAGAACTTCTACAAAATGAGAAAGAATAAAAGTTGAGAACTAAATTTGAGCGAAAATTAATACGAATATGTAGTAAAGAGAATTATATAAAAAAGAAAGATAAAAGTTGTAGAAAGATGGAAGATGGAGCTGATATTAGTCACAAAGAATGGGAATTCCATCACGAAAGAGACAATCTGAATTGATCGGATTTGGAGATGAAAAATTATTTTTTTAAATTAGTTAATATATACCAGTAGTTTCCTATTGAAGAAATGTATTAGTTTAAAAAAAAATGTTTTGGACATAAATACAATACAGGTATAATAAAAAGACATTTTATTTTCAGAAACATTTGAACTCTTACCAACGTTTCTTATAATATTTATGAAAATTTCTAAGTTGGGGGATATTTCTCGAAGTAAGGAATTTTTCCAAGACATAGAATGATTAAATTTGTAAGAAGTTGATTGAAACAGGACAGTTCAAATTTGATACATTTTAATAAAAAACGATGAGTAGATATTTAAAATATTAGATTAAACATAGATTAGAAAGAATAATAAATTTATCACGATGTAGATTGATCAACAAATGAATCAAGTTCATGGAGCAGTCTTTTTCGTACCTCTAATAAAATATTTAAAACACATTCATACAACAAGAAGATTGAAAAGACGAGAAAATGTTGCAAGAAAATTATATGAACTTGTACTTGTCTTTTAATAAATTTGTTTTCAATAAAATTGCAATAGCTTCTTTGTTCTGTCGTTTTGTTCACATTTTCAGATATTAAAAATTTGTAAAAAGTCTGAATTTCAATTTTAAATGCATAAAAAGAGAATTTGCAGAACAGAGAAGATTGAAAAGACGAGAAAACGTTACATATGAACTTGTCATTGTTTTTTAATAAATTTGTTTTCAATAAAATTGCAATAGCTTCTTTGTTCTGTCGTTTTGTTCACATTTTCAGATATTACAAACCTGTAAAAAGTCTGAATTTCAATTTTAAATGCAAAAAGAGAAGATTATTCAAAAGTATGGCACAATGTAGAGAGCCAAATGAATTTATCACAGAGACAACATCATTCACAACATTCAAAGTGTGGTACCACACAAAGTACTTCAACAGATTAAGTACAATATTTATTTATAAAATGCATAGTAGATCTCAATTTCCAACCAACATCAGATATATTTACAAGTTTTACTTCAATTACAAATGAATTTTGGTAACACATGTAACTAAAAAGAAAATATCTAAACACTGAGCTGAATTTCCAAATAAAGAAGTATGAAAAATGAATCTCAGAAGTAAACGAATCGGGAAGAGTGATGAACAAATATTTGAATGGTTGTATGTTGGAGTTAGATAGTTGAAGTTGAAGATAATTTGGTAATATTTACCAAGAAAATATTAATATTAGCTAGGAATTTCAATAAAGTTTTGAGCTCAGAAAAAGCTAATAGCTGAAAATAAGAATGAAATAGAAAATAATTAATTAAATTCTACATAGAATTATAAATTTCGAATAAAATTAATTGAATTCGCCATTCAAAAATAATAAATGAAATTTGAAGGAAGATAAAATTAAATTTGGTTCAAGGTCAACATTTTTAAAGGAAACGAAAATTCAACAGTAATAGTTATTCAAAGTTTTCATGTACCTAAAATGTTTCCATATATTATAGCATATATAGGAGACTTACAATTCTGAGATTGAATACGGATTAAAAAATGAATAGATCCACTTTCATGGAAATTTATCTTTCATAACTTTACATAAATTTATAAACGTTTGTATTGATCAATAGGAAAATATTTTTCCAAGTGAAGAGTTGAGTCTGAAATTATTTATAGTTTGAACTTGAAATACGTTTCATGTAACAAATTCCTGAACACTACTTTTCCAATAAAAGAAAAAGGAATGAAGTTGAAAAATGAGTATGAAGGAATCAAGGACTTCTACTGGCCAATATCTATGATAAGATACAATAATAATTCCTGTGCGAACAAAAGCTATCAAAGAGTTTCTAAGGTTTTCTGTACATTATCAATACAACAAATGGGGGAGTTTCATATAAGATGAAACAAACCTTTTTTGTACAGGAGGAGATATTTCATCATAACACTGCTCTGCAAATGAATGGAATAGTCATAACTGAAAAATAATAAAAGTTTCACTTCATTGCAAAAACAATAGTGCAAAACAATATTACATGTTAACATAGAATGCATAATAACAACGGTATTGAAAGTTGGATTGCAATTGCAAACAACAATATTCTAAAAATTCGTCAATTTCCACATTCTTAACAATAATATTATACAATGATAAAACTGCCATAATTGGTCAGGTACGGTACAATTGATGTGATGTTTCATGAAATGTGATGTAATTTCTTACTCAATTGACACGGATACGTTCTCAGTCAGATGAAGATCAGATCAGATCACATAGTCATTTCATTTGTAAAAGATTTCTTGATTGTAGATTCAATTAATCAGATTACTTATCAATCCATCAATCAAATCATTAACCAATCAGTCTGGCTCAGTGACTTGAATGATCATCAAATCTATGGAACAGATTTCAGATCAAGCAGACTTCCTGCAATTCAATTCAATCTACTCTGAATAAGATTTCTATCAATTGTATTTCTTCAATAAAATTCATTTCTTGGACATTGAATTATATTCCTAGCCATTAATACAATTAGATATCTGATTAGAATCTTTATCAACACGTTAAATCAACAAAATGTGAACCAATCAGTCTGACGTGAATGGTCAATACAGGATAGTCTCCATCATTCGTTTGTAAAAGATTTGTGGATTGCAGATTCAATTAATCAGATCTCAGATTGGAATTCTTAACAAAACTTCAACCAATCTCCAATGTATCAATCTGATCCATGAGTCAATTGTCTTGAATTCAAATTGAGTGGATTGAAATCAACCTAGCACATGAGTCAAATGAATTGAATGTATTGAAAGCATGTTGAGTCACTTGAATTCAATGTATCAATATGGCTCATGATTCAATTGACCTGAGTTCAAGTTGGGTCAATTGAAATCAATGTATTGATACATCAATCACAACTTTAATCAGCCTTAACACATCAATCCGGCCCATGAGTCAATTGACTTGAATGTATTGAGTTCAAGTTTATTCAACTAATTCATTGTATCAATCCATCAATCAAAACTTCAACCAATCTCCTAATGTATCAATCTGGCCGATGAGTCAATTGTCTTGAATTTAAGTTGAGTAAATTGAAATCAACCTAGCAACTGAGTCAATTGACTCCCTATCAACCTTCAACATAAGAGTCAATGACCATGAGTCAATTGCCTTGAATGTATTGAGTTCAAGTTTATTCAACTAAATTCAATGTTCCAATCCCTCAATCAGAACTTCAACCAATAATTTTCAATGCATCAATAATCTGGCCAGTGAGTCAATTGACTTAAATGTAGTGAATTCAAGTATATTCAACTAAATTCAATGTTCCAATCCCTCAATCAGAACTTCAACCAATAATCTTCAATGCATCAATAATCTGGCCAATTGACTTGGGTGTAGTGAATTCAAGTCAAGTAAATTGAATCTAAACTGGCCCACAAGTTAATCGACTTGAATGTATTGAATCCAAGTTCAGTTACTTGAATTCAAAGTTTCAATCTGTCCCATAATTCAATTGACTTGAATTCAAGTTCAGTCCATGAATAAACACTTTTACCAATCTTTAATGTAACAATCTGGCCCAGAAGTCATTCAACAATCTGAACAATCTGACTCCAACAATCATTCAACATTTCAATCTGGCTCCTAAGTCGATTGACTGGAACGATCAACCAACCAGATTCCTCCAGCACATCCTAGACTCATTCAACATATCAATCTGGCCCCTAAGTCGATTGACTGAAACGATCACCCAATCACATTCCTCCAGCCCATCCTAGACTTATTCAACATATCAATCTGGCCCCTAAGTCGATTGACTGGAACGATCAACCAACCAGATTCCTCCAGCCCATCCTAGACTCATTCAACATATCAATCTGGCCCCTAAGTCGATTGACTGAAACGATCACCCAACCAGATTTCTGGAGACTCCAGACCGGCGCGCGTTCTAGCGGAGCCGTCTAGAAGTAGTTGGGCCGTGGTCACGCGGGAGGCGTTCGACTGGACTCCTCGGTGACGTCAGGCGAGGCGGCCGGCCGATCCACCAGCAGCTCGAGCGCCTTCTCCTCCCACAGCTTCGACTGCATCTTGATGCGCTGCGTGTTGTCGGCGACAAACGCGTCCGGCGAGCCGTACTTGGGCGGATTGGCGTGCGGGTCGTAGCCGAGCCGTGACAGCATCGGCGCTATCTTCGCCATGTCCTGCACCACGTCGTCGGGGAAATGCCCCACCCACTTTTCCAGCGCCTCCATGTTGACGGGTTTGATCACCTGGTCCGATGATCGCTCCACTCTAGAAAACAAACCAGATATTTCTCTCAATGTATGTTAAACTTCTATCTAAATGTATCTTCTAAAATATAATGTATAATCTATAATAAACAAATCTATAAATATAATGTATCTAATGTATCTATAAATGTAATTTATCTTCTACTTCTAAATTCTCACTAAATTCTTCTAAATCTTCTATCTTCTCACTCAGCGGACAGGAGTTTTCCTTTGCTGGGTGGTGCCAAATGGTTTTTTGAAGATGGTTTATTTTTGTTGAAGATTTGTTTTTTCTTTCTTCTTTAAATGTACGCTAATGTATTAGATTTATTTTTTGGGTATGCGCATTTATTGTTTGACATTGATATATATTTTTTTCTCTCTCTTCATCGTTGTATTGTGATTTGATGTTCAAATGTTTGTTGAATGGCAAATAAAAAATATTTCATATTTCAAATGTATGTTAAACATCAGTGAATTCATGTAGTATTGATAATTATGTAGTGTTAAGTGTATATTATTTAGTGTGCTTGCTCGGGACACGGAAAGTAAGTAGGGGCTTATTGACAGGGAAAGTAGAGACATAAAGTTACTGGCGGCAAGTACTTGCCTCTTCAACTTACCCGTGGAGTGGCAAATAAAAACAAATAGGTTTGTTTTTACTTAGCGGCTTATAAACGGGGAAAGTAGAGACGGAAAGTTACTGGCGGCCAGTACTTGCCTCTTCAACTTACCCGTGGAGTGGCAAATAAAAACAAACAGGTTTGTTTTTACTTAGCGGCTTATAAACGGGGAAAGTAGAGACGGAAAGTTACTGGCGGCCAGTACTTGCCTCTTCAACTTACCTGTGGAGTGGCAAATAAAAAAAAACCTTAGCAGCTTATAAATGGAGAAAATAGAGACGGAAAGTTACTAGCGGCTACCACTTGCCTCTTCAACTTACCCGTGGAGTGGCAAATGAAAACAAACAGGTTGGTTTTCACAGGAAGGCTTATAAACGGGGAAAGTAGAGACGGAAAGTTACTGGTGGCCAGTACTTGCCTCTTCAACTTACCCGTGGAGTGGCAAATGAAAACAAACAGGTTTGTTTTTACTTAGCGGCTTATAAACGGGGAAAGTAGAGACGGAAAGTTACTGGCCGCCAGTACTTGCCTCTTTAACTTATCCGTGGCAAATGAAAATAAATAGGTTTGTTTTTACTTGGCGGCTTATAAACGGGGAAAGTAGAGACGGAAAGTTAATGGCCGCCAGTACTTGCGTCTACAACTTATCCGTGTAGTGGCAAATAAAAATAAATAGGTTTGTTTTACTTGGCGGCTTATAAACGGGGAAAGTAGAGACGGAAAGTTACTGGTGGCCAGTACTTGCCTCTTCAACTTACCCGTGTAGTGGCAAATAAAAACAAATAGGTTTGTTTTTACTTAGCGTCTTATAAACGGATAAAGTAGAGACGGAAAGTTACTGGCGGCCAGTACTTGCCTCTTCAACTTACCAGTGGAATGGCAAATAGAGACAAGCAGTTTTGTTTTTACTTAGAGGCTTAAAAACGGGGAAAGTAGAGACGGAAAGTTACTGGCGGCCAGTACTTGCCTCTTCAACTTACCCGTGGAGTGGCAAATAAAAACAAATAGGTTTGTTTTTACTTAGCGGCTTATAAACGGGGAAAGTAGAGACGGAAAGTTTCTGACGGCTAGTAACTTTCCCCGTTTATAAACCGCTTAAGAAACACACGTCAAACTGATGCATATGAATGAATTTATAGTGAATATATTTCTCACATTTGGGCTGGTGTATTACATTATAATTTAGTTCTAAGTCATTATCAAATATCTCTGATGAAAAATATTATAGTATAATGGACCAACTATTATAATAGATGAATAACGATAATATTTTTGATAATATGTTCTCCTATATTTGATAATTGTATTTATATTTCTTGTAGAAAAATTATCAGAAAATGCATTATGTTTGTAGCGTTACATGAGTATGGAGTACAAAAACGGTTATTTGATAAATAAAGGGGTTTTAGTACCAGAAAAGTTATTTTCAATGTCGTTCCTCTTGAAGAAAGTTTGACAAATGAGTGAATGGGTAGAAGTTTGAAGTTCGATATGGCCGGTTATGGTTGTTTCGCCATTATCAATCACTGGTAATATTTGGTAAACAGTTTACCATAACTCTGGTAATCTTTGGTAAACAGTTTACCATAACTCTGGTGATCTTTGGTAAACAGTTTACTAAAACTCTGATAATCATTGGTGAACAGTTTACCATAACTCTGGTGATCTTTGGTAAACAGTTTACCATAACTCTGGTAATCATTAGTAAACAGTTTACCAAAACTCTGGTAATCTTTGGTAAACAGTTTATCAAAACTCTGGTAATCTTTGGTAAACAGTTTACCATAACTCTGGTGACCTTTGGTAAACAGTTTACCAAAACTCTGGTAATCATTGGTGAACAGTTTACCAAAACTCCGGTAATCTTTAGTGCACAATTTACTAAAACTCTGGTAATCATTGGTGAACAGTTTACCAAAACTCTGGTAATCTTTGGTAAACAGTTTACCATAACTCTGGTGGCCTTTGCTAAACAGTTTACTAAACTCTGGTAATCTTTGGAAAACAGTTTACCATAACTCTGGTGATCTTTGGTAAACAGTTCACCATAACTCTGGTAATATTTGTTAAACAGTTTACCATAACTCTGGTAATATTTGGTAAACAGTTTACCATAACTCTGGTGACCTTTGGTAAACAGTTTACCATAACTCTGGTAATATTTGGTAAACAGTTCACCATAACTCTGGTAATCTTTGGTACACAATTTACTAAAACTCTGGTGATCTTTGGTAAACAGTTTTCTAAAACTCATATGATCTTTGGTAAACAATTCACCAGAGATTGATAATGGTGTAACAACCGAGGCCGGTTTCTCTATATTCCAATAAATTTGTGGTTTCGACAAAGGTTATTAGATATAAGGTTGAACCATCCCTAATGCTTTTTGAATTCACAAGCTGTTGGAGTGGGGGCACTGATTCGGCTGACTTCATTTTGATCATTTATTTTGATAATATTTTTTTATCGTATGGCTTTTTATTGGTGGGGAGACCCTTACGGGTAGGTTCCACCTCGCCTCATTGCACAATTTTTTGTGTCTTTTTTGTGTCGGTCACCCATCCGAGAGCGGTCTCGAATGTGTTTGATAATATCAGCTGTTGATGATTGATTGATAATAGGCGGACCGCTAGTGTGACATAACGTGAATCAAGAAATCAGACTTCCCCCTCCACTTTGCGCCTTACACCAGCGATGGTTCAACCTTCTCTCTAATAACCTTGGTTTTGACAACTTCAAGTCTTTTATTCAATGAAATATTTATAATTCTGGTACTGACTTGGAGAGTAGGACGCCGCCAGGCTTGTTGATGTGCTCCTCATGGTGCAGCACGGACTCGTTCCAAGGCACGTCGAGGAAGTTGAGTATGCGCCGCATCCAGTGCTCGGGGTGCAGCACCAGCTGCTCGTAGTAGACGAGCATGCAGCGGCTGGGGCCGACGGCGCCGCACCGTTCGTACATCACGCTGATCGCGTCGTTCCACTTGCCCATGCACTGCCGGTAGTTGCTCAGGTCGAAGCCCGTTATTGTCACCTGGTGCAACAAAGAGACAATGAATCCAGGACGAAAATAAAATGAGATTTAATGGTGAATCGACCAATAATGAACGAAGAAATAAATTAAATTATTGGTAGTTGAACAAAGTTATGCAATGAGGACCGTTATTGTCACCTGGTGCACATTAAATTTTACAAATAAGTATAATATTATGAAACCAAACAAAAATTTTTATTCTAATTTAAAAAAATGAGATTTAATGGTGAATCGACCAATAATGAACGGAAAAACATAAATGAAATTGGTAGCTGAACAAAGTTATGCAATAAGAACCGTTATTGTCACCTATATTTGGTGAAAGAATGAATGAATCATGAATAAAAATGAATAGAGATTTAATGAAAATAGATCAAGTTATAATGAAATTGGTAGTTGGACAAAGTTATGCAATAAGAACCGTTATTGTCACCTACATTTGGTGAAAGAAGGAATAAAAATGACTAGAGATTTAAGAAAAAAGGATCAAGTTATAAAATAATGAACGAAAAAAATAATGAAATTGGTAGTTGGACAAAGTTATGCAATAAGAACCGTTATTGTCACCTATATTTGGTGAAAGAATGAATGAATCATGAATAAAAATGAATAGAGATTTAATGAAAATGGATCAAGTTATAAAATAATGAACGAAAAAAATAATGAAATTGGTAGTTGAACAAAGTTATGCAATAAGAACCGTTATTGTCACCTATATTTGGTGAAAGAATGAATGAATCATGAACAAAATGAATAGAGATTTAATGAAAATGGATCAAGTTATAAAATAATGAACGAAAAAAATGATGAAATTGGTAGTTGGACAAAGTTATTCGATAAGAACCGTTATTGTCACCTATATTTGGTGAAAGAATGAATGAATCATGAATAAAAATGAATACAGATTTAATGAAACTGGATGAAGTTATAAAATAATGAACGAAAAATAATGAAATTGGTACCGGTAGATGGACAAAGTTATGCAATAAGAACCGTTATTGTCACCTACATTTGGTGAGAGAATGAATGAATCATGAACAAAAATGAATAGAGATTTAATGAAAATGGATCAAGTTATAAAATAATGAACGAAAAATAATGAAATTGGTAGTTGGATAAAATTATGCAATGAGGACCGTTATTGTCACCTGGTGAAAGAATGAATGAATCATGAACAAAAATGAATAGAGATTTAATAAAATTATTAATTGACCCAAGTTATGCAATGATAACCGAAGGCTTCGCCAAAGTGGGTGGAGGCCCCCAAACAAATATATAACTTACATAGATAATGAAAGAAAGAGAGAAAGAAAGATTCATTGCCAAACCAGTAACATACGGTATCAATGTGGAATTACAAATTTTGGAAGAATTAAGATTATTGATATTTTGGCAATTTTCGGTTTGGAACTTTTATATTATCTTTCAAAATATTCAAAATTTGTCTAGTGTCTGTTTTCGGAGTGAAAATTGTTTTTGTTTAGAAGAATGTCACACAACTTATACTGTATTTGGACTGTTTTCATAAATTGGGAAAGGGACTGTTTTGGGCGTAAGCCTGTAGAACCATCCATTAAGTATGAATATTGTACAGTGCTGAATAAATAAATAAATAAACATAATTTACAAAACATGAAAACAAAAGACAATGTAATACATAGAAAGACAGTGTAATACATAGAATCATTTACAATGAAAATTATAGAAGCTTCCACGAAATAATAATGAAATGCCAGTTTGGTCAAATCCAACATCACTGGAAATAGGACCATATTGTGTAAGGATGAAAATAGTCAAAGCTGTTCACAATCGAAATACAAATAGAGCTGAAATGATTTGTGCCCATATAGATTGCCTGTTTTACCGGCGAGATGAGAGTTGTTACCAAGTAAGGAGCCAATGACCTGCCGTAGTGGGGTGGATGGTTAGAGTTGTAACTCCAGAAAG
Organism: Laodelphax striatellus; assembly: GCA_017141395.1. NCBI lineage: Eukaryota > Metazoa > Arthropoda > Insecta > Hemiptera > Delphacidae > Laodelphax > Laodelphax striatellus. Next base: position 14,240,160 of record CM029539.1, read on the forward strand.
AAATAATGGATAAGCCACTAACAAAAACTTGACAAACAATATTATTTTATTCAACTATGATTGGTACAATCATATACGACTTGAGGATAGAAATGATTCAAACTCATCGGGGTATGAGTGCCCATTGTTTCGTCTTGTTGTGAGACATCTTCAACTCATACAGTATGTTTGAATTATTTCAAGTCATTTTTGAGTTATATTTAACCAGTAGAAAAAATGGAATTAAAAAACATCATTCAAATTAAATTAAATTGCTTCAGAATATGGCTTTTTGGGATCTATTCAACTATTAGAAGTATATAATGAAAACACTGGGATGTAGTCAACCTGCAGGGTTCCAACCTGCAAACTTTTAGTTTCTTAGTACACTGAAGATGGCACAATGATGCCGAAACATGTTTGTAAATTCTACCAAATACAGTGATATTTTTTGACTACATCCTAGTGTTTTCATTATGTATTATAAATATCACAACATCTCACCAGACACTGTGTCAGAAACTATTAGAAGAATGAATGGATCTTGAAAACTATATTGGAATCAAATGAAATTAGGAATAGAAGAATTTGAAAAACCAAATAAGATACCAGTACATTTATTATATTAAAATATAATATTATATTATATTCTGTATTCGATCTTATTAGAAGATCTATTAGAAGAATGAATGGATCTTGAAAACTATATTGGAATCAAATAAAATTAGGAATAGAAGAATTTGAAAAACCAAATAAGATACCAGTACATTTAAATTATATTAAAATATAATATTATACAGTACATTAAAACTATATTGAAATCAAATAAAATTTGGAATAGAAGAATTTGAAAAACCAAATAAGTTACCTGTATACATTTTGAATTAAGGAGGAAAAGAGTTTATTTCAAAGCATTATTCAAGATCGAATGTAACAGATTTACCTTCCTAGATATGATGGAGTGGACAGTGGCTCGCCCATCTCTCACCATGAAGATGAACTTGGCCTGTGGAAATAGCTGCGACAGATAATCAGCTGATTTAAGCGTGAGGGGGTCTTTGTTACAGAGCCGCGCTGCCGGCTCGCCGTGCCTCGCTATCACCTCCAGGCAGAAGGCGGCTATCGCTGAGTTTATCACCTGAAATACAAACAAAAATCAACAAATTTGTAAACAATATAGTAAATAATGTACAAAATAAGTAGAACGATGCTAATGCTGAGTTTAGAACGATATAAACATGAATTAGTACAATAGACAATAGAGAACGTGGAGAAAGATTCATAGAACGGATATCAAGGAGTTTATCATCTGTAATACAAACTAATATTGAAGTTCTGAATTTTTGGATCCATAACGAACTGCGAAGTTAACACTATTGTTTCAACACTAGAATTGACGACATGCAGTCAAATTTTACTGTAAATAACATAAATGTTACTCACTGGACTGAAGCGTTTTCAAGTTCCTTTGAACTCTTTTTCAACAGTTGAAGAGTTTGAACTCTTTTTCAACAGTTGAAAAAGAGTTTAAAGGAACTTGAAAGCGCTTCAGTCCAGTGAGTAACATGAGTTTGTTTTAAATAATTGAAATAATCACTGGAATGAACTAATTTGTAACAAAATGTAGAGAATACTTGAAAGATTCTCTGGGAATGCACTTATAAAAAAGAAGCATGCCGGCTAAAAATGAATAGAATATGTCTCAAATACAGAAAATATTAGGTTACAAAATTGTACAAGAGATGGGAAAGAGTGTAGAAATAAATTCCGGTAGAAAGATTTAACCGGAAAGGCGTACGGTATTTAGAATTGGAGTATAATATGCTATTATACTTTTAGCTAGTGCCTCATTTGAACACTGAAATAAGATCCAAAGAATGCTTTCTGAAAAATATTTACCATAAATATACCCAAACCCCATCAACTCAACAAGTACGAAGGATAACCAAAATTCGAATCAGACACTCCAACTTTTCAGGGAAGATATAAAAAAAAATTAAATACAAATTCAAATATTAAACTATTTTGTGTACAATTTTGTATCTTTAATTTACTGTATTACCTTTTCTGTGTTTTTTTCATAGATCCCATCTAACGTTATGCCTCTTTTGACACCAAATAGAAGAAGATTTCAATTAAACCGATTAACCGATAACTATTAACCGATAAAACTACCTCGAAGAACCATTAATGTAATTGTCCCATGAATGGATTTCTACAAAAACAATAATATACTGGGTACACTTTCTCTCACAATATTTCATTTCTTTATGATTTGATGTAAAAAAATGGATAAAAAATATTTCATCAACATTTCAGAGAACATCAATATTTCTTACCTCAGTGTGAACTCCAGCTTCCCTTAACCTAAGACTTTCTTTATTGGATTTCATCCAATGCTGTCGCATTTGAAGTATTCTAGGTATCACTCTTGTTTCTTGACCGCATCTGAAACAATACACAAATATATTCGCTTAAATATTGATCTCTCTCTTCTTATTCTATCCATAAACACGTCTCTATAACTCTGGTAAAACATAACACAAGGATTTATAATCAATATAATAAATGGTACTATGTGATTCACACATTAAAGAAGGTAATCAGTAAGATGTAAAAAATAAATTGAAACCTAAAAAAAGACATATAATGTACGTACAATAAATACATACAAATAATTAACAATTTCCTCAATGATACATGTTGAACACTCTGAATGAATTATGAAATTGTGTAAGCTATCAATGAAGATATTTATTATCGAAGCTTTAAATTATTTAAAGCTTACAAAATAATGTGGTTTATACATTATACTATGACGTGGTTGCTGATATCAATATAAATCTCTTTATTAATTCAATCCGTACAGTAATCTGTATGCCTTGACTTAGAATTGTTTGTGAATCATTATGAAATAAGAATCAATAATATAAATTAAAATACTGTAGTACATATATAGTTGCTGAATATAAATAAATACATATAAATATCAGATATAGTGAGTGAAATATTAAATCAAAATCTCGTTTATTCCTCAATGAAACATAGTAAATAAAAATATAATTAATAACATATAAATAATTCAATTTAAAAAGATACAGTACTAGAAATAAGTTTTTCTTATATACTAGAGGAATGAGCCTACATGGGCAACTGTGGCCTGTGCGTAGACTCGAGTTGAAAACTGTAAATTTAAATTTGTGTGAAGTGAGAGCAGAGTGAAGTGACACAGCTCTAACGAGAGCAAAAGTAGTACAATCATGGAACAGAGCTGGAGGCTTCTACGGAAGACTTTAGTATCACAAGTTAATTTTTAGTTTATAATAAATGAAAGTAAAGAATAAATGGTTAGTCCAAGTGATTCGTTTTAATAGAATATTTATAAAAAGAATAAAAGAAATATAGTTCTGAATAGATTGAATAATCAATAATATTGTGAAAATACCGTGCCAATACAGTAGGTACTTGAAAATTGATCACCGGTACGAGAGGCTACGGCCATCCATCTAATTAAGAGTTTTTTTAAATAAAAAACTTACTGAGTAAAAACAATTCCATAATATTAATTCTCAGTTCTTTCAGTAGAGTTCAGACTTTATTTGCAATATCTGAATAAATGGATAGTTATACAATTTTGTAAAAATACCAACCTAACGTCGGGATGCGCATCAAGCATAGCACGCATTAGGGTGGTTCCCGATCGCGGAACTCCTCCAATGAAAATTAAAGGCATATACCTGTCGTAGGTATACACTTTGTTGTTTTTGTCCATCACATAATTCTGAAAAATAACAAAAAATCATTACTAATATGGTTAAACAATAAAAATGTCACATAATATTTTTTCATTTGTATTTTTTAATTATTTATTCAATTTCACAATACCTGGTTAACTTGGCTGATAATGTATTTCTTCAACTGAAACTTTCATTATATTTTTTCCAAGAGATAAATTTCTAACAATGTAATCACCCTAAGTATGTTTCACTCTGTCATTTTGAAACATACTCGAATAGATTGATATTAGATAAAATTATTCTGATACATTATTTATTGAAGTTACAATAACTGGTTAATTGTACTGTTTTTTTTCTAAACTGAAAATCTCTATTGTATATATTAGTATATATATTATTATTCCTATACTGGATAAATTTCCAACAATATTATCTCCCTATTATCTTAACGAAGAATTGTAATGAATATTAATTTTAATTCATCTATTGACAAAAAATTTGCAGAAAATAAGGTAATTATTATTCCTTTCTAAGCAATACCATTTCTAGGAGTTTCATCCTCCATTTGACTAGTGTTTCCAAATTTATAAGAACTACAACACTAAAAACCAGTAAACCATCCAATAGACCTATACAAAACTCAGATAATAATAGTTTTGGAACAGAACTGAATGGAATACTCCTTTGAAAAAGCTATTCGCTTGATTATATTTACTAATAATAATAAATAAATAATGGCCTTTATTGAATGAAACAGTATTACAATTTTGAAAATAATCAAGTACAATAACTATCCTATCATATTTACTATCTTATGTATATTCAATTCTTGTACTTATATTATTATTACAATTCAAAAATGAAATTATTTTTTAATATTTACACCACTCAACTTTGGATTAAAACAAACCCTTACCTTTACAGGTGTAAGGAAAACTTATATTAAAGCTTCAAACTATCATTTTTTAGCAAATTCTGAATAAGTTATGCCATTTACTAACACTAAAATTGTCAGAAACCATCATTTTAATAAAAGATACATTACAAGATACATTAAAGATACTACAGATAGCAAGATACATTGAAGATACTACAGATAGCAAGATACATTACAATGTGGGAAGAATCAACAGACATTTGCCCAAAACTGCTTCTTTCCCAAATTTCTCTCTTCATGTCACAAATCTGCCAACTTTGTTCTCTTTGTGGGAGCATTATAGATCAAATCGAATATTAATTTAATTCCACAAAAAAAATTTACAATAAAAATACAATTGTTAATAATATACTGGAATTTTTATAGAAGTTTATAGAATTTACTGGAATTCTTATAGAAGGTTACAGAATTTACTGGAATTTTTATAGAAGTTTTTAGAGTCTACTGGAATTTTCATAGAAGTTTGTCCTTCCAACTAGCATCATCAGAACTGCGCTGAATAGATGGTTCTTTTAGTAAGGGATTGGATAGACATTTCCAAACCACCTCCCATAACTCAATATTATTTTAGGATTTTTAGATTTTTATTTTAGGATACTTTCAGAATCTCTGATATCGAAAATAATTTTTTTCAAAATTGATTGGATACTGTATTCTGAAAAGAGAAATCGAATTATAATCTATCATGTTCCCCATCAAGTGAAAATTTTATAGAAGTTTTTAGAGTTTACTGGAATTTTTATAGAAGTTTGTCCTTCCAACTTCTCTTCAACATCAACATCATCTTCAGAACTGCGCTGAATAGATGGTTCTTTTAGTAAGGGATTGGACAGACATTTCCAAATCATCTCCCATAACTCTATATTATTTTAGGATTTTTAGATTTTTATTTTAGGATACTTTTAGACTCTCTGATATCAAAAATAACTTTTTTCAAAATTGAGTGGATACTGTATTCTGAAAAGAGAAATCGAACTATAACTTATCATGTTCCCCATCAAGTAAAATTGGGTTATACGGCGAGGTGGAGCTACCTAAGAGTCTTCCCACCGATCAAAGCCATACGCTAATAATAATAATACCGGGTTATCATAAAAGAATGGTGCGGTTTCAAAAGAATTGGTGCTTTTTCTGACAACAATTTGACGCGAATCAGTTCATGATTCCTGTCAAATTTAGGTTGTTTGGCTTGAACACTGGTTTCTATAAAAAGTCAATCTTCGCACCATTCTTTTATGATAATCCTGTATTTTAGGATTGATTAAAAAATGTGAGCATACCTGGGTGGCGACCATGCGCGGCGAATGCTCAGCCTGCCATTGCTGGTCTGCGCATGCGTGCAGCTTGTAGAGCAGCACCAGCAGGAGGCTCAGGCCGCACACCACCACCACCAACTTGCGGCCCCCTCGGCCCCCCAGGCCCCCCATTCTGCCTACCTCATTTTTCACCTAAGACAAAACACAAATCACACATTCCAGTTTTAATAAAAAATATTCACAAACATCATTGGAGTTTAAAAAAATTTCAATAATGAATAAAAAGACTTGAAGTTACGAATGGTTTACTACACCTTTTCCAACTGTATTTGAGAAAGTGTCAATTCAATTTGAGAAAGTATCAGTTGTAATTGAGAATAGTGATTTGTAGTTGAGAAAACATCAGTTGTAAATGAGAACGGTCAAATGTATTTGAGAAGATATCACATGTAATTGAGAATGGTGAATTGTGAATGAGAAATCGTCACATGTAGATGAGAAGTTAAAAACGTGAAAAAGATCAGCTGGTTCTTTAATTTGATTTCTCAATTAGTAATTGAATTACAACTGACATCTTCTCAATTCCAAATGATACTTTCTCATTTACAAATTACCATTCTCAATTATATGTGATATCTTCTCAAATACAATTGACCGTTCTCATTTACAACTGATGTTTTCTCAATTACAAATGACTATTCTCAATTACAATTGATACTTTCTCAAATACAACTGGAAATGGCGTAGAGATTGATAATGGTGTAACAACCGAAACCGGTATCTCAAAGATTTAATAAATTTGTGGTTTGAACAACTTCGAGTCTTTTTATTTATTATGGATAACTACCACAATTCATTATGGACAACTATCATTTTCACTACTAAAGGAAAAGTATTAATAATATTTGAAAAGGTTATGCTTCACAAAAACGTATTGAAAGATCGTTCACAAGGAATGGGAACAGAGGATAAGATTATTCACAGAGAATTATTAGAGATTGAGGAGAAGGAATGAAAGAAAGTCAGGGAGAGAGCGAGTCAGACAGAATAGAGAAAGGATGAGAGAGAGAGAGGAGTGAGAGAGATAGAGAGTGGAGAGTGGAGAAGGAGAATGAAAGTAAGAGTAGAGAGGAGGAGGAGGAGGAGGAGGAGGAGGAGGAGGAGGAGGAGGAATGAAGGAGTAAGAGTAGAGAGAGGAGGAGGAGGAGGAGGAGGTGGAGGAGGAGGAGAGGAGGAGGTGGAGGAGGAGGAGGAGGAGGAGTTTTGTGCGACCCGGGAAGTCCTAGTTTACAATAAAAGAGATCACTGTCATCAGAGTTAATATAGTTTGAATAGAGATAGTTAGATGGATGACAAATGTCTGTCTGAGAAGAAATTTTCAATTCAACTTTCAATTTTTACAATTGTAAAATGAAGTATAACAAACCATAGTTGAAGCTAATGAATAAAACTTGAAAAAATTAATAATTGAAACTTTTTCAATACATAAAAAATTAATCTCTTCACAAATGAAGGAAGAGCTTTTGAATACAATCGGAGAAGCAGCATAGCTTCACGAATAACAATTAACAAATGAGAAGACATTGAAATTCAACTTTCAAACTGTAAAGTGAAACTACAACAAACCATAGTCCCTATCCATACTAGTTGAGCACCATTTTAGGATCGGAACAACTGAACTACAAACAAACAACCCTACCCCAACAAGCACACACGGACTCAAAAAGAATCCACCCAATTTTTCACAGACTCAAACAACATTTCAACGCAGCTCTGTGAGACAAATACGGCAAGAAGTAATGAGAAAACATGATCACCACTGCTGGGTTCATTAACAACTAGTGCGCCCTAACAGCCTGGCTTCGCTGTGTTGTGGTCTGGTGAATAGTGTTGATAAATAAGCGGTGCGGTTAGCCTAATCAATTATTCCATATGGAGATAATGAAACACTGTAACCAATGTATGTTACCCAGCGGGGATGCTGGTAGTGTAACACACTCACACACATACGCACAACTACACATTAACATACACAAGTATACATACCATTAACATAAATATACATGCTGCATGTACGCGAACTCATACATACATTAGAAGTGCATGACCGTAGAGTAGTTGGTTTGATTAGTGGGCAAACTGTTTCTGTTGCGTTGATTTTCTGCTGTAGACAGAGTAATTATTTAGACTGCATACAGGAAATGCGTACAGGATTTGAATGAAAGTTGGGAGAGCGTAAGACGAGCAGAGGGAAAGGTATAGTTGATTCAGTTAGTTTGTGATGAAAGGGAAGTTGTGGAGTTAGGAGAACTTATGAGAAAGAAAAGTAAGGAGAAAGATGGGAAGTGGATTGAATATGGTACAGAAGTTAGTGATAATAAAGTGGCGAAAAGTTGCCATGTTACATCAATGATAAATTTGAAAATCAGTAATTCAAGAATGTAAACGTTGAATTTGGGTGGAGGGATAAAATAAATGCACAAAATTCATAACAACCTAACTAAATAGTCAAGGGAGAGAAAGATTATAAGATTTTGTTGAGTGAGTCTACCAAGCAACTGACTTGAACTGAAGGTTTTCAGAACCTTAGACCATATATAGATATATACATGGTCTAAGTTCAGAACGTCAAAATTATTGAGTTATTATTGAATTATTGAGTAAATTATTGACAAAAGCCATACGCTGAATAAATAATTAAGTAATGTCAGGAAATCAAGTATGAGGACTGAAGAGTACAGAGGAAAGAAACAGAGGAGGAGAATTAGAGAAGAATTAACAGATCATGAGTTTTTGATGAAGTGTATGGGCAAGAGGAGGAGAAGGACCAAGATATATTAAAAAGAGGTGATAACAGACTAACGGCGGGTTGTACTAGAACCAAATTGAAATTGACCGCCTTAAATGATACGCCTACTGAAGGAACCAATGCGACGAGAACCATTGAAGTGTCATCGATGCAATGACGCCATTTTACGGTGGTTGAATTCAATTGAATTTCGTGCAACTGGCCGTATGGTTAATTGGTTATGTTTCCTGAAGGGACGGATTCAACGATCCAAAGATTCAAAGATCCTCACACGTCAACCGAAGCTTATTGTGTGTCCCTAATACCAGAGACAATTGGAGTACTAATAATTTTAGTACTGGAGTACTTTTAGTTCCAATTGTCTCTGCTAATACGTAAGTCCGTAAAACTTGACCAGTAAAATTTTAGTGATTCACTTCAAAAGCAGAGGAAACAAAGATCAAGAAAAAGGATAGAAAAGAATCCTTCTCTTCCTCTTTCTACTCCTTCCCTTCTCCTAAATCTCACTTTTTCTTCATCTTCCTCATATGATGGATGAAGGTATGGGAAGTAAAAAAAAGAATAACGATTCTACTCCATAGTGATAGATGGGTTAGAGATGGAAAAAATGGAACAATATGATGAAGAGGAAAAGGAGGAGCAATAGAAAAAGAATAAGAAAAGAAGAGAAGAAGGGAAAAGTAGGAGAAAAAGATGAGGAGAGGGAAACAGAGGAGGAAGAGGTTTTTATTCGTTTAGAAGAAAACGAAGAACAAAAAGAAGAGAGAAAAAAGATGATGAAGAGGAAGATAAGTATTCCAAAATATGAAGAAAAAACGAAAGGAAGAAGAATTAAGAAAAAGAAAAGAGGAAGGAAGAAAAAGGAGAATGGGAAAACGAGGAAGGGGAAAGAAGAATATGAGAAGAGAACAAAAAAGAAAAAGGAAAAGATGAGAAGTAAGAATTATAAAGGACAAGAAGAACAGAAGAAGTAGAGGAAAAAGGAGAGAATAAGAAAAGAAGATGAAGAGAAGAGAAATGAGGTAGAAGAAAAGAAGCGAAGCGCAAAAAAACAGGAGAAAGTAGAATAGGAGGCATGATAAGTAAAGAATAGAAGGAAGGATAGGAAACAGAAGAAGGAATAAGAATGGGAAGAATAATAAGAAGTAATGGAAGAAGAAGTAGAAGAAGTAAAAACGAAGGACTAAAGGAATAAGAAGAATAATTAGAAGTAGAAGTAGAAGAATCAGTACAAGAAGGAGAGGGAGATTAAGAATGAGGCAGGAGATAAAAGAAAAAAGGAGAATGAGAAATTAAAAAAGAAGGAGAAGAGAGACTAGGAAAAAAGGAAGTAGGAAAGAAGAATAATGAGAAGAAGAAGAAGAAGAAGAAGAAGAAAAGAAGAAGAAGAAGAAGAAGAAGAAGAAGAAGAAAGAAGAAGAAGAAGAAGAAGAAGAAGAAGAAGAAGAAGAAGAAGAAGAAGAAGAAAGAAGAAGAAGAAGAAGAAATGAAAAATTAGAAGAAAAGAAGAAAAAGATGAAGAAAAAAAACAGAAAAGAAGAAGACGAAGAAGAAGAAAAATGAAGAAGAAGACAAGGAAGTAATAGGTAGTGGGTGGTTGGCGGAAGAGCAAGCAAGCAAAGAAGAGGCCATTGATCACCCTAATGAGAGGTGGATGCTGGATGTGAGGAGGTCGGGCCAGTGCAGTGAAGCCAGTCGAATAATGGATAGCCGCGCGGCCGCAAAATAATTGAATCGCGCGCCTCAAGATCTAACCACGCCGCACACTGCCTGGCCCATCTATTTACTCAAAACCCCATCTCCCGAGGATTCCCACAGACCGTGCTCTGCTCTCAAATCATAATCGTTTATTCATGGACTCGGTGGTCTGTCAGACCGTTCGTGCCCCGAATATGATTTCCAAATTTGATGATGATATTAGTGCCTGCTGCCCGTCTGCCTATTTCCTTGACTGAGTTCATAGCTGTGGCCTTGTTAGCGAATTTTCGAAGGAATAAATTAGACGTGGATTCCCTAAAGACATTTATTTACATTGCGTGGAACGATTGAGAAACGTTAATTAGTTTATTTTACAAGAGTTTATGTATTTTCAATTATGTACTTTCAGATATTACTTCTTAATCATAAAAAAAAAAATGTTTTGAGGGATTGAGGAATGTGGAACTCTACTATGTTAATTTTACAAGATTTTATGAAATTGCTTCCAAATATTGAAAAGCTTTACTTTGTTTGTTGTACAAGAGTTCACGTATTTTCAATTGAGTTGTTACTTCTTACTCATTCTATTGAATTGCTTTGAATGATTGGGAATTAAGAAACTTTTCTTTGTTTATATTACAACAAGAGTTCATGTATTTACTAATAAGTTGTTATAATTATCTTACATATCTTATAAATTGATTCAAAAGATCAAGAATTGATAAATAAAGTTCCTTTGTTTATTTTACAAGAATTAGTGTACTGGTAAACCCAACACAATATTTTACAGAGGTACCATATACAGTATTTTTGTATCACCAGTATTCCACTATTGTTATCAGATTTTTATTTCCCATCAAACTTTTTTCTCTATTGACAATTAATTAGGTTCTATTTTTATCATTATTGTATTCTTCATGTCAATTTTAGTTACTAATATAATTAATAATGTGCAATTTTTTTATTATTAAGAACTATTCAAGTTAGAAATTGGAATGTTATTGAATGATAGTGGTACAATATAAAGTGGTCAGTTGTAATTTTACTTTGTACTGTTGTGATACAAAAATAAATTTTTATTCTATTCTATTTTAAATAATTGAGTTGTTACATCTTACTCATTTCATATTTTTTGTAAAAGCTGCATCTCAAAGCCGATATATAACTTGGTCATGTCATGTGTTAATCTCACAGTGGACAAGAGGAAGAACAGATTTATTTTTACATTGATTTATTTCTACACTGATTTATTTTTACATTGTAATGTATCTATCATACATTGTAGCACTATGTATCTCATCACTTGTGAATACCTATTTTACAGAGTTCTATAAAGTTATATATCGGCTTACAACCCTGTGACAGGTCTACATGGTTAAGTGATCAAACAGAGTAGGAGTGCGCACATTCAAGTGTGTAACTTTGCTACAAAGTGTGTAAACGGAGGGATTTGAGTGGAAACTATCGTTCGCTGGCCACTGATAAGGGTTGAGTGTCAGGATTTATGGGTTGTCTCCGTTTCCAAGAGAGCTTCTCGACGATTGGATGATACATTCTACCCTCAAGTGTGAACTCTGGTTTAGCACTGGGTTTACAGAATTACATGGAGAATGTGAGAGCTTCAAAGTTCGGTTCAAGCACAGAGAACAGATAAGAAATGTATTGTTAATTTTATATCAATTAATAATTTAATGAACAAACTGGAGAGTATCGCTTCTCTATGGTTCAAGTGTCTGCCTCAAGAGACAGACTCGCTTTCAGGAGGCACATTTTTCAAAAAGAATACAAAGTTACCAAAGTTTTAATCAAGTTTGATAGGAGGAGTATGTCAAAGTCGAAGGTGCCTGTCAATCATACAGTATTTTAGAAAAGCTACAATAAAATACTTTCATTTTTAAGTGATATTTGATCAGAATACGATTTCTTTCATTTTTATTACAGTGTAATATAATACCACCATATCACTTAATTTTGGTATGTTATTTAGTTATGGATTGGTATATGAACATTCAACTCATTGATGAGATGATATTTCTTTTGCTAGGGTTGATGCCCATATAAGCTCTAAAAGCTTGTGCGTGGGTAATGGGAAGGATGATGATGAGAGATGAATGGACCTACAGCTTTAGGTGGGTTCCGAACCACCGGCAAGCGATTTTGAAGCTCATAAATTTTTGTATTTAGAGGAGCCGGTCACCGTTACAACGAGAGCATGGTAGGCGCAGTCTCTTATCTAATCTCACCGATTAGACTCGCCTCTGCCACTGGGACAACCGCTTCCCTGATGATTCCGATTCATTTGATGAAATATTATTCATTTGATAAAATACCATTCATCCGACTTAATATTATTTGACAGATGTTATTATCTATTTTAGCTTAGTGATATTCATTTATTTATCGCTTGGCATTAGATAGATAGGACAGATAGATAGAGGTATTATTTATTTGCCATCGTACTCCCAGGGACATCAGCAACGTCAAGAAATAATATCTATCTATCTATCTATCTATCTATCTAAGCCAATAAATTAAATGAATCTGATTATATAGATTATATTTATATATTTATACAGAGTGGCGTATATAGAACGGATGTTTTTCAAAAAGAAAGTTCATTTGAATCATACATTTATTTTCCTAACACCAAAATACTAAGTAAATAACCCAATTTGAGAATTTGTATTGAAAACTCCAAAACACTTTAGTATATTTCAAAAATTACATAGGAAATATGACGCCCTTATTAATGCGTTAATGCTCATTAAAAGCCTCAAATTGGTCCTTAACTTTTGATACAGCAGCAATTCATTCATGTATTGCAGTATTCAAATCTTCAATGTAACGATATTTACGATAGTAAACTTGAATTTCAAGTAAAGAAGAATCTCATGCCAATAAGCTCGATTTGAAACTTTCTGCTGAACCTCCGTTGAACAACGACGATTGCAGATTCATTCTATTGGAAATATTGTTCAACAGCAAATACGCGATTTTGGAAGGTCAATTGCGCCATTGATACTAAAACTAGGCTACTTCAACCTACAAAATGGTGTCGCTCTTCGGTCACAGACAGCTCTAGTCCACTGATACTATACTACTCAAATTCATCCGTTCTTTTTGCGCCATCCAGTATTATTTATTTGACAGATGTTATTACCTATTTTCAGCTACAGTGACTTTCATTCAATTTAACGCTTGGCATTAGATAGATAGATAGGTATTATTTATTTGCCATCGTACTCTAGTGACATCAGCAACGTCAAGAAATAATATCTATCTATCTAATGCCAAGCGGCAAATTAAATGAATCTAATTATAACTTATATATTTATATAGCCTAACTTCCTATGTATTTTCGTTTCACTAATTATTACAAAGTAATATTATTCGTTTGATAAAATACCATTCATATGACAAAATATTTTTCATTTGATGGAAAGTTATTTTTTGGAGGAATATTATAATAGCCACCTTTAAACTACATGGCTGCGGCCTTCAATGTGACAACGTTGCTGCATCGGCTTGCATGAGCAATGCAAATCGGTCATGTGTTTTATAAGTCATGTGTTTGTAGTGTTTTTTATAAGTATGATTTTATAATGAAACCAGCCGGGACTGCGAGGTTGTCACATTGAAGGCCGCGGCCATGTAGTTTAAAGGGGGCTATGATATTATCCATTTGAGAATGAATTACCTGGACGGTCAGTCTGAAGAGAGTACCCGCCACCGCGGTATTTGCAATCAATTAATTCCCACCTGCAACAAAGAAAACCCCAAATTAAAAACTTTTGAAAAATCCCATTCATTTACGCTGAAGTAGAGCTGAGAAAGAATATTCAATCAATTTTTTACACGCAGGCATACCAATTTTTCAAATTTCACACATCTAATTCTTTTAGTAATTCTAATATAATTCAAGGGTTGCAGAAAGGCGTTTGAAGTTCGACATGAGCATAGCGTAAATATTCGATTCTATAATACGAGTATGTGTACATCTCGTATGTACACAAATTTTGTATGTGTACAGAATTTCAAGTACAAAATATCAAATTTTCAAACGAATTACATCATAGCCACCTTTAAACTACAAAGGGGGCTACACTGTAGTTTAAAGGGGGCTATGATTACTAACAGCTGAACTAACAACTGATTAGGTAAGGTAACAGTACACTAGACATGCATGGACTGTTATAACGCGGCAAATTATGATATTTGTATGTCACTTTTATGATATGTCTTCCCTGATAAGCTGTTGGTTCAAGTTTACTACATTGTATACTCTATTAACTTTACTTTATACGGATTTACTATGAATAACTGGAATTTTTGGCAGTAGACAGTTGAAACTTTATTTTAGAAAACAAATATAGGGAGGATTGGAATTTTCATCGAGGCTTCATTCATTCATTTGATTAATCAATAAAATATCAGGGAAAGTGCGTTAGCCCAAAACTTCCTTTGTTTCAAAATTCTGTCAAGGAAAATTTCAAATTAAAGTGTGATGTTCAACATATTCACATCTCAAATTTTCACTTAGAAAAGCTAACCACAAGTAGATTGAAGGGTTGAAGAAAACCTAAATAAACAATTGAGAATATTGGATTCACAAAGAAATTGACAGAAAACATTGAGACTACAAATTCACATGATCACTTCTACTTCTGTTTTCGCTCTCTAGGAAAATAGAAGCAGCCATTTAATACAATTTATCCAATGAATAATAACTGTAGAAATTGTAATTAATCATATTCTTGTACAATTTCAATGTTGAAAAACTGAGAATAACGAGCGCAACTTGTCCATTGAGCTGGATAAAAAACCCTTCGTCCCATGACTATTCATGTTTGAAGATAAAATCCTCAATTCCCAGTCTTCTATACTGCCAACCAAGCTAGAAACGAACACCGATTAGCATGTTTGAACAAATGCAATGTTGCCAACTTTTCAACGATAACTGACAGTGTCGCAGAGGAATGACAAATGGTTGGTTGGTAGCAGTGCAGGCGGCTTTTTCAAGCTAGGCGCCTCTGCTCTGAGGGCTTAGCAGTGACTAATGACGAATGTTTGTCGAATAAGGGCCCCCAAAACAATCGTCGCAATGATTAATCGCTGTTTGGTTAACATTGTCGCGCAGTGTACACGGGGACTTGTTTCCATCGCAACAAATCCGAGACACAAGTTGTGACACCAACAGTTTCTAACCTAGAGCATGGAAACAGCTGTTTCAAACCATGAACAATGTAAAGTTTTTCAACCCTAGAACAGGGAAACAGGAGGTAAAAGTATAGGCTACATCAACATGTGACAGAAAAAAAATTCATTGGAGCTTCAATTATTACAATAAATTCACATTACAAGTTGCAAACTTCTTTAGCTTTTTTAATAAGTTCCAATTGCTTTGAATCAACATTAAAAGATGAATAAAATTTGTTGCAATGCAAACAGTGTCTCAGGCTAAGGGTGCATATAAAGCATAAAAACACATAGAAAGCGGTTTTCAAGCACTTGAAGTATGCTATTTTTAGTTAGAACTTCCAATACAGCAATCTTTCTTTGACAATATTATAAGGAAGCGAATCAGAAGAGAAGGAGATATATTGTGAAGTCTCAGACATAGAGTGGTCAGAGACTTGTTTCATAAAAAGTGCAAATAAAAAACAAATTCAAATGAGATTACTGTAATTGATTTCATCCCACATAATCTTCATCCAGCAGGAACCAATCAATATGATGGGAAGAAATGAGAAAAGTTGGAAAAATGAAAACTATGAAAATAGCCTACGTGTAAAAAAGGCGATTTTACTGCTGCTATTTTGTACTTCATTTATATATCTTTTGTTACTTATAAAATCTTTCAAACACGATGCAAATATTTAAATTTCTATGGTAGATAATCTCAACATTGGAATGAGCTTGTTTGGCAATAGATATAAATTCAATGGAATGTTATCGACAGACAATCACAGCAATAATTAAATACAAAAATAATTAAATTTACATAATACAGCAATATTTAAAAAGTGTTAACAGCGATTTTTCCTGAGATGAGATTTTTCCTGAATGCGGACGTGATCTCGGTAATGAGATCATTTGCATTCAGTTATGACTTGCTTCTGTTTATTTTATTATAGGTTATGTGAAGATTTGTTTTATTCTACTTTTTGCTTTCTTTTAGGCTTCTATATCAATTTAAATTTTTTACTTTGTATTAATTTAAGTTGTTGTGTTTATTATGCTTTTCTTCTTCACTTTTCAAATGCTTGTAGTATTTTAATGCAGAGATAAAGTCAAATTTATTTATTTATTTACAGTAAACTGTTAACAGAGTTAAACATATAAACAGAGAAAAAATGTTTTAATGTTTAAAAAATATTTTGCATTATTGAAAAATACTACTCAACTCACCTAACCGATTCACAAAGATGGCAAAGTATACAGTGGCACAATACTAGAAACAATGATTCAATTGTGTGGACTGAAATTTAGCATTTAAAAAGACCTAATTGGAAGCATCAAGTTATGCAGAGTGCTCAAGATTCATTAACATTGCTTTCTTATCAACACAAATTACCATTTCAAATTTGCCAATGTTTCCTTGCTATTCTGAGCTTCATTTCATGTTTTATTATTCTTAGCTTCCTCACTTCAGAAACAATTCTATTTCTCATTGGGATAGAATTTACCAATTATATTTTATTGTTTCATTTCAAGATAGAATTGTCTGTGCTTTCTTGTATGGAAGACTTTTACTCGTACTCAAGAAAACTACAAATATTCTCTAAAAAATATTGATCCTCAATGTAACGATTTATTGTCCTTGAACATAGAACTTGTGTATTAAATACAGAATATTAATCCCTTATCATAATCGAATCAAGCTTCTACTCGTATATGAATCCAAACTTGCATAGCTAAAAATTTATTACAAACAAATTAATGGAACAAATAAATAACCACTCTAACACAAATATGTGTTACACAAAAACAATAAACAGAATAAATCTGGGTTAATCAAAATAATTCAGTACAACCAAATACTTCACACAAAAATATGTCATATCTACTCTAGATCCATTATGTTTTAACTCCCAACCGCCAACAGTAATTAATTATTAACCAAAAACGTTCTATGGAAAACATTCTCATAATCTCATTTCTGCCAAGAAATATTTCCCTCAAAATTCATAAACGACCTACACCATCACTGTAACTGTAAATCACCAACAGCAGTTAATTCAAAAACAGAATTTACCGCTAATATTTTTCAACATTTTTGCACGTTCAATCGTTACTAATTTATATGTTTAAAAAAATTCCCAAATTCCATTCCCAGCAAAATCGTGACAGAACCCACCCACAAATCAACAGCCAATTCATTTATTCAATGTCAGTGTTATCAAATGCGGGATGCGGCGTCACAGGTAAATAATTTATGAATGCAAATAAATTCAATCTCACTGCCTCTAACTCTTTCTGTCTTCTCTCATCTTCTTTCTCACATTCCTCTCTCACTCCTTTACTGTATTTCTCTTTCTTCTTTCTATTCTCTCACCTTCTCGTTTTGCCACTAAATCTATCATTTGAAATAAGTGAATATATGTGATTAAACATTGGTTATAGCCTATCAAAGAGTTCAGAGATGAACGAAGTCTGGATAATAACCTGACAAATTACAACGGCTATTTCGATTTATGACTGTAGTCGGAAGACAGTTTATTTCATTTTAAAAATATAATTAAGCTTTTTTTGAACGCTGGCCAGTAAGCCAGATGGTCAGAGATTGAGTGTTCTTGTTCGGATGAAGATAGTAACGTTGTAAAGTTTGGAAACATCAACATTATAAGTTGTTAATATTATTGAGGAATAAAAGATTTCCCTGAGGTAACATTGTCATAATTATGTTCATTTACAATTACATTAACAATAATTGGACGTAAATAACAATAAGGCGAGGTGGAACCTACCCGTAAGGGTCTCCCCACCGATTAAAAAGCCATACGACAAAAAAAAACAATTTTTGAAATTTGTATAAGTGCAAGAGAAGACCTCAACTTGAATAACAATTTGTAATTATACAAGATCTACGAGGAATGTTTTTACAGATTTTTTTGCAAATGGAAACATGAAGTAAAAATTACTTTTTTGCAATATACTCTCAGTTAACAAAGAATTGGTCACTGATACTTCAACACGTGGACTTATTGGAAATTCTACTACAATCTAGAGCTAAATTCTTGGAGAAATATGTCTACAGTCTCAGACTAAGGTTCTCAGACTACTAAGTATTAATCTCAATTAATTTAAACTCACACATGAAACACACAGGGTACAAAGCGTTACAGAACAACAGAACAGTACGAAAAAACAACAATAACCTTAATAACAACAACAACAACAAAAATAACCTTAACAACAAAAACAACAACAAACATGTGTTGAGTCTAGATTGATTAGATTCAATTTATTGAATAAATCTATCAAGTACCGAGTAGAGAAAAATTTATATAAAACAGGACTTGAATTGCACCATTAACATTCATGGGATGAGGAGAATAATTCGACACCATTCTTTTCTCTGAATTCGTAAAGTGCATGAGAGCAAAGACAATTATACTATTATATTTAACTATTATATTTAAGTAGTTGAATTGTCTTTGATGAGAGTAATATGATACGTTTTGAGTACGATGAGAAATACCAGTAAAATTATGGAATATTCCTCAAAATTTAGAACAGTTTTCGGCTGTGCCTGTTGCTTCTCTCTGAAATCATGTTATATATGATTTGTGGCAAATAAAGATTAATAATATAAATGGGATGAGGAAGAATAAGTACGAAGTATCGAGAGAAGAAGTAAGCCTCAATTCAACTTTGCACTTGACCTAAATTCTTCAAAAAGTTATCAAGTTACGTTATACTTTTTGAACTTTCCCGGTCTCTTATTTTCAGAGCCTTGAGACAAGATAATCTTTCTCGGCTCTCTCCTATCTGATTACAAAACTTACTTTTCAGCTCATAAAATCAATATATTATAATGCATCATCCGAAATACTTTCAAACTTTCAAGAAAAGTATATAATAACAAGGATTATAAAAAGTTTCGCAAAGTTATACAAGACGTACAGAACCTAGGAAAGCTGGAAAAATGCTGGACGGAGAAGATTTTCTTACAAACTTCAAAATGAAATTTTCGCGGTTTAGCGGCTTTTTCCAAGTTTCATAATGAAAAATGTGTGGGTTATCCTTCTCGCGGCAATCCTACGCATAGCAGTACTTCAATTGTCTCTTAGCAGGAAAAACGGAGATTCACGCATTTCACTAAAAAATTCTAGTCACTCTTGTAAGAGGATTACCGGATTATTTTTTTAATATCTTCTCTCTCAATCTGTCTGGTGATACTAAGAAACAAAAGAAAACCTTGGAACGCTTGAGAGGGTTGTAATAGTAACGTAAAGAATCCAATTAATTTTGTTTGAAGGCTTAAAAATAATTCCGTCAAATACGATTCATTCATAAACTCTTTTCATTATTTTCTCATAATTTTTAGAGGAAAAATGTAATTACTTTGCAGAGGAATTCCCTCTCAATATCTATTTTCATATAATTATTTTCTCATAATTTTTAGAGGAAAAATGTAATTCTCTGCAAAGTAATTCCTTCTCAATAACTATTTTCATCTAAATTATCCTCTCATAATTTTTAGAGGAAAAATGTAATTATTCTGTGAAGGAATTTCCTCTCAATATCTATTTATATCTAAATTATTTTCTCATAATTTTTAGAGGAAAAATGTAATTACTCCGCAAAGTAATTCTCTCTGAATATCTATTGTTATCTAAATTATCCTCTCATCATTTTCAGAGGAAAAATATAATTACTCCGCAAAGTAATTCTCTCTCAATATCTATTAACTATCAAACTTGAAGCAATATCTATTTAAACCATTGGTGTTAAAATGAAACAATAAAGTCTGAGATGCAATGATTAATCTGCAACAGGTAATTCTCCCCCAATAACCGAAAGAGGCATCAAGGAATAACTGAATTCCTATGTGCAGCACACTTCGATTTTTGTGTGCTGCACAACATGCTGCATATGCTTAGGTATTGGTAGCATGCTGTGCAACACATAAAATCGACCAAGTGTGAACATAGGGATTTGTCATCATATCATCGAGTCATCACTGGATCATTACTGGAAATTATCAAGTATTGTGACATTCATTTAATTTAACGCTTGGCATTATATACATAGATCATTTCTCGACGATGCTGATAACCGTAGAGTACGATGGCAAAGAGATAATATCTCTCTACCTATCTATCTATCTAATGCCGACCGTCAAATTAAATGAATATCACTGTACCTACAGATATAAATTGAAATTATCATCCACACTTTGAATTCCTAAAATCCGGAACCGAATCAGGAAATAAGCAGCTAATTTCTTGATCATCTCTGGAGGATAACAGATGAATGAACAAAGCGGGACATCGTCATTTGAGTGGAAAGTGAAGAAAAAGAAACAAAAAATGAAGAAGAAAAAGAGACAAAAGAGAAAATATTCTCATCGAGTAACCGTTTTTCGAGGCTTGACGATTCATCGCATGACTGGGTTTCCAGTAGCTGTACCTTCCATCATCCTGCTTTTAAAGTGATTACTTCACTAGGAACACGGCTGTTATCGAAAGGAATCGACTCTCGTTTGGAGGTTTTTTCGATTGTTACTCTTATTTTCGTTGCAATGACCTGGTTCATTTATGTAATTGAGGGAACGCAAAAAAGTGAACCTCTTTTTTGTGTCATGAAGTAAGAAGCATTGTGAATTATACCACAGAACAGTAGGTTATTTGTCTGTGACTGCACTGAAAAATGGCAGGAAACAAAAACTAATAATATGATTGGTGACTGAATAAATTCTACAAACGATGGTACTTTTTGTAACTTTTTACATTTATTTTCGTTGAGATGAGTTGTTTATTTTTTTGTGAATATAGACAATAGAAACGATAATATGACAATAGTTAACGATGCACGATTGCAAAAGTACACTGTACTGAAATATGTTATTATTCTACATGAATCATTTGTATGAATGATTAATTATGCGATTGAAATTATGAAATGTTGAGTTAAATACTGTTCATTGTACAGTATTTATCTTGATTTTTCATTCTATTACTATGATGGAATTAGATGATTTATTACTCTGTAGAGAGCGGCAAAGCACAAACTTCAACATTGAAGTACCGAAAAAGTTAGGATCACTGAAAATAGTTACTGGTTTTAGTTACTAATTTTGTTTACTAAATATCGATATAAATTATACTTTCTAAACATAGCCATAGACTAACCAAATATGGATGGATTATCTCTGACATAGTTTTATTTTGCTAGACTTATATTCTTTCCTGGATTTTAAACTTAGAAAATCCCAAATTTATTCCAAGAAGATACCAAAAGCGAAGCAAGGCAATTGTTAATGGTTAATGGATAAGTAAAGGGAAGTAAGGTTATATTTGAACAAACATACCATTTCAAACCTGATTCTGTTCTCTACTGTATTTTCCATTTTGAAAGAATTAACCTTTTAGAGACTGAACTCCTTTGAAATATTTTCACATTAAAATTGGCAAGGAAAATTTAAAATACTGTGACTGTTCATTTCAAACGTAACACACATTCACGTCTTGTTAGGAGTCTACCGATACTCTGCCCTCTGTGCGCGCACTCCACCGCGAATTACACAACGTCTGAATTCAAATGAAGCTGTTTCTGATCGCGGTTCACAGCATGTTATTAGCACAAGTCATCAGTTCAGTTCGACTGTGAGTAATTACCATCACAGCCCTGTACTTAACACTCGCTCACCGCCTTACCTCACTCACATCTCTACATGATACTGACAAGAAACAAGTGCTATATGTGTGAAACATGAGGAGAATACAGATATATGGGAAATAAATAAGGGGTTGAGTATAGAAATATAGAGTGAAAAATGAGTAAAGATCACACCATTTCATATGAGCAATGAACATATAAATATTATCAATGAACAATGAGCAACGTATAGATGTAAAAGATTCATAATTTTTTTGTAGAATTTCCTCAATCTAAATTGCAATTTTAATGTTACAACCTATTGTAATTTAATCTAATCCTCCAATGAATTCAACAGCTGATTAGGTAAGGTACCCTTACAATAAATAAAAAGGAAGGGAAAGGGAAAAAGAGAGAGAAAATAGGTACGATGTCATGGTTTGCCGCATTATAACAGTCCATGTCTAGTACATTGAATGGATACCTTAACTTATCAATTCTGTTGATTCAAGGTTATTAATTTTATTGGATGGAATTTGATGGGAATTTGATTGTGAACATATAGCTCAACAGAAACATACTCTTCTTGAGAGGAGGAGGGGAATTCGATCAATACGTACTTATACGTACGTATACGTATAAGTATACGTACATATACTTATACGTACAACTTATACGTACATCGTATAGTTTACAATATAAGATTCAATTCAGATAATTTTATTGCTGTGAAATAACCTATTGCAATTCATTCGATCTTGTTTCAGCAATAAAATTATCTCAATTGAATCTTATATTGTAAACTATACGATGTACGTATAAGTTTTTAATGGAATGTGAAAATGAAAGTAGCGTGTAATTTCATACACTGTACAATAGTAATGGGGATGCATCATACTACTGGATGAATTATTATGCCCTTTCTTCATTGTAAACAGGCCCGTTCCTCACAGTAATGAGGTAATCCATTGTCAGTCCAGGTGCCTTAGCAAAGTGAACGCACTGTACGCCCTTAATTTGTGAAATTCAGCAGTGAAAGTGATCAACAATTGGTGATTCACCAGTTCAAGGTCGAGTGAGATGACCTTCACTCAGCTAATTCGGTCATTCAACTGCAGGGAGAGATGGAGACTCATTGAGTGACTTTTTCTTGAAAACCCTACTTTCCTTGAACACAAAATATGAGGAATCATGTTCTATCACACGCTTGTTAACGTGAATCCCATACCACTAATGTGTTGTTTATGCGGGCCTTTTACAGAGCACGTCAAAATCTTTGCCTTTTTCACATAGATTCTTCTCTATAGATCATCACTTTTACAAGCGTTCTCTTCCTGAATCACGTCTCTTGGTCCAACTCCATCACGCCTAACAATACCCAGATTACAGGTGTGACCCAAAAAGTATGAAGATAGTAGAAAAAAGGTTTTTCTATTGCAATTCATTCGATCTTGTTTCAGCAATAAAATTATCTCAATTGAATCTTATATTGTAAACTATACGATGTACGTATAAGTTTTTAATGGAATGTGAAAATGAAAGTAGCGTGTCATTTCATCCACTGTACAATAGTAATGGGGATGCATCATACTACTGGATGAATTATTATGCCCTTTCTTCATTGTAAACAGGCCCGTTCCTCACAGTAATGAGGTAATTCATTGTCAGTCCAGGTGCCTTAGCAAAGTGAACGCACTGTACGCCCTTAATTTGTGAAATGAAGCAGTGAAAGTGATAAACAATTGGTGATTCACCAGTTCAAGGTTGAGTGAGATGACCTTCACTCAGCTAATTCGGTCATTCAACTGCAGGGAGAGATGGAGACTCATAGAGTGACTTTTTCTCGAAAAACCTACTTTCTTTAAACAAAAAATGACGAATCATGTTTCATCACATGCTTGTCAACGAGAATCCTAAACCACTAATGTGTTGTTCATGCGGGCCTTTTATAGAGCACGTCAAAATCTTTGCCTTTTTCACGGATTTTCACATAGATTCTTCTCTATAGATCATCACTTTTACAAGCGTTCTCTTGGTCACCTCAACCAACTCCATCATGTCTAAACTGCCCCAGATTACAGGTGTGACCCATAAAAGTATGAAGATAGTAGAAAAAAGGTTTTGCATAACATTTCCATCACATTCAATGGATCCTACTGCATCGGACTTTCTAGTATCAGAAATGATTTTTTTTTTGTAATCTTTGTCCGCTAGGCAGCTCAATCTCCATCATAATGACATATACTTTTATTCCATTACTTTACTTTAGATTCGATTTCCTAGAATAGAAAAGTCGTCACTAATTAGAAGAATATTGGATTCAATTGGTTGAGTAGAAATATTCATTTTCCAAAAAATAAGGATTCATTCGTGATAATCAAAACATAGTAATTGATAATAGAGGATTACTTACTATTTAGTTCTTTTTTATTGTAGATCGGGAGACTCACGGAATAAGTCTTGTAAGCAATGATAACTCACCTGTAACAAAGAGAAATATGAATTAGAATATTAATATGTTATGGGAAAAATCTAAATATGAATACATTTAACATAGAAGTAATCTATTCCACAATAATGAATATATTGTTTCCTAATGTACCTGTATTTCAAGATCAAAATGACACCAGGATAGAACAGAGACATGTTATATATCTGACTTCTAGTGAGTTTTCGGCTTTCCATGACTTGTATGATTGCATTTCGAAAGAATAATTTTTTCTTTGGCTCCTTGAAGGGCCGATTGCACGGAAATTAAATTTAATTTGACCGCTGTAAGATAAAGTCCTTTCACAGAGTCCAATAGGGATTTCGTTGCTTTGTTCTGTACATTATCACAGATAATACAGAGTTACCTCTCCTTTTCTGTCTCATAAGTATTTTAGATTGATTCTTCCATCGTCACCGACCGTGATTTTCTATGTTCTATGTTCTGCTTTTCCATGCTTCCTATATTGTGCTTTTCTATTCTTATCTCTGTTCTAAATATTTATTTTTGTATCTGGCCTGAAAGTATTTGGATCCAAGACCTACAAAATGTAGACAGTATAGAATCGAGTACGTGCCGTCCGCAATCCTTGGTAAGGATCCACCCAACGCATGTTAACAGCTTGAATATGTAGCAGAGAATACTACATGGTTCAATCGGAGTGGTTCGTTAATCAAAACATGCACATCGCCTCTCATAATTGATATGGCAGTTGCAGAACAGTTGGCCCACAATCGATCATTTCGACAACAGTAATTACTCAATTAACATTCAACTGAGTGAGAGAGATAGAAAGAAAGAGAGAGAAAAAGAGGGTGAGAGAGAGAGATAGAGAGAGAAGTAGAGAGAGAGGGGGAGTGAGAGAGAGAGAGAGTGCGCGAGAGAGAGAGGGAGAGTGAGAGAGGGGTGGGGGAGAGAGAGGTACAAGAGGAAGAACAAAAAACTTAAAGGAAGAGGGTAGACTAGAACAGGAAAACTAAAAATTAGGCTGAGAAAGAAGAGGAGAAAGAAGCAAGTGGGAAATTCATCTGTGAAGCGAATAGGAGAATAAAGTGTGGGAAGTTGGAGAGAGAAGACAAATGAAGACAAGGAAGAAAGAACAAAGCTGATCTCAACATTTTCTTACTTTTTGGTAGGTTTCTTACACTTTTTTCAATAATGGGATGTGTATTGAATTTAATTGAATTTAATTACATCTTCTGCAAACAAATAATATTATAAAAAACTCATGCCCGGTTTCCCAGTCGTTCAATAAACTTATTGAATCAATAACTTTTTTGCATTTGAAAACACATGGTTATTGATTCAATAGTGCAATAGTGCGATCCATAAACTGTTTATTGAGCGACTAAAAAACCGGGCATTAGAGTCGCAATTGAATAATATTAAATCCTAGTAACTAAATCAAACTAGAATATATCATAGTTACAGAAAATACAACACTATTTTTGAGAAGCTTCATGAAATCTCTTCATGAAGGCAAAGTCTATGAGTGGAATATTCAATAATAATAAATCAGGAACCAATGGAGAGAAAAGGAGTATCAAGTACAGCGGGAAGTGAAGAAAGCTAAAATGTGAACAGATAAACTATGTTACTACATTAGGACAGTGAGATATGGTATGTGGCAGACAAGTAGAGTGTACGTTTGAGAGAGCAAGTGTAATAATTTCGAGTAGATTGGAATGACACATAGGTCGTTTACAGCACGTGGGTAGTACAACAGCTCACAAATGATAGCCGACTCCTCACGACTCTCAATCTCAATTAAGTCTGTCACAAAGCTGACGCATGGACCCATTAAAAGTCCGTTCACATTGCTAGACTTAATTATTATTGTACAATATTTTGTCACAAACTTCTGAAAAAAACATTAGCGAGCTTATCTTCAAATTTACTATTCAAAATTTGAAGTTCATTGCCAAGTATTCTAAATTTTCTAAGATGAAAATCGTACAATTATTTTCATTTTAATATTTAAAAAGGAGGAGACAGGGAAAAAGTTGATATCAAGTTGAATAAATTTAAAGTTTATTCAAAGATGAATAAGGTACCGTACAATCTACGTTGTAATGTTTTTTTGGAATCCTAAAAACTTATGGGTACTCCTAGGGAATTCATATTAAGAATATCAAGGATTTCTAAAATTAAAAAACCTTGGAACAACGTAAGTTGAAGAAAATAAAGGTAATTCAATAGCAGAATGGTTTATTTTTTTTTAAAGTAAGAGGCCTGATTAAAGGAATATTCTGATAGAATATCTCAATAAATAAATATTTCTCGTCTTCTATATGTCTTAAATTGCTACAAAGCCGAAAATAACCGTTACGTTTGATAGTCATACAGCACACCTTTCAAATAGCGGAGTCTTGAATTCATCAGATATTCGACGGCACTTATTTATGTGTCTGGCTCACCAAAATTGGTTCTTATAGGTCAATAGGTGTGAAATTATGTAGCTTGTGGAGAGAGCAATCGATCTCAAAGTCATAAATAATTTATTGCTTCCCAGTCACCAATTAAGACATTAAACAGATCTATAACAGACATGAAGTGCGTTGGATGGAGTCGGGGAGAAGGAAAAAATCAAAAGAAACAGAAATAGCTGAAGGGAGAGAGAGGTGAAAAGTGAGGAGAGAAGTGGGACTAAGTGCAAGAACGAAGAGGAACAGTAAAATAGTGTAAATGAGTAACAGAAAAAAAGGAAGGAGGAAGATGAAGAGGAGGAGAGGAGGAAGAAGGAGAAGGAGGAGGAGGGTAGAAGGAAGGGGAAAAGAGTGGAAGATCGAGAATAAGAAGGAGGAGGAGGAAGAGGAAAGGAGTAGGAGAAGGAGAATGAGGTGGAGAAGGAGGAGGAGGAGGAGAAGGAAGAGGAATGGAGTAGAAGAAGGAGGAGGAGGAGGAGGAGGAGGAGGAGGAGGGAGGAGGAGGAGGGAGAGGAGAAAGAAGAGGAAAGGAGTAGAAGAAGGAGAATAAGGTGAAAGAGGAGGAGGAGTAGGAGGAAGAGGAGAAGAAAGAGGAAAGGAGTAGAAGAAGGAGAATAAGGTGGAGGAGGAGGAAGAGGAGGAGAAAGAAGAGGAAAGGAGTGGAAGTAGGAGAATAAGGTGGAGGATAAGAAGGAAGAGGAAAGGAGTAGAAGAAGGAGAATAAGGAGAAGGAGGAGAAGGGAGAGGAAAGGAGTAGAAGTAGGAGAATAGGGAGGAGGAGAAGGAAGAGGAAAGGAGCAGAAGAAGGAGAATAAGGTGGAGGAGGAGGAGGAGGAGGAGGAGGAGGAGGAGGAGTAGAAGGAGGAGGAAGAGGAGGAGAAGGAAGAGGAAAGGAGTAGAAGAAGAAGAATGAGGAGGAGGAAAAGGAGGAGAAGAAAAAGAAGACGAATAAAGCGGAGCATAAAAAGAAGAAGAAGAGGAAGAAGTCAGTAACAACTCAATCGAAATCGGAAGCTAGTTAATCGGTCTATAAATCATCCAGCAGCCAATACCGACCTGCTCCATTATGGCATGATGCATTAAAAACAGTGCAGCTGTTATAATAAAGGATAGGTCCAACACTTGCAACACCATGATCGCCCATGTAATCCTGTCATGGTTTTTTGTATGTTGTTGAACTTCCTCCAGCAACCTGCCAACTGTTATAAATGAGTTGTCAAACACCTCCTAACTTCTCCAAAGTGGGCGGCTAAATCGTTTGATGTACACTGCACAGTATGTGTAATGGTATTAATCAAAACGGTGACGTTGGCAAAATATTTAAACGTTCACTACCTGTAATGAGATCAATCAAAACAGTGTACTGGTAATAGGACAAATGCATCTCCATTAAGTCATCGCGCCAGAAGCATTTTTTTAATCTATGACATTAAATACAAAAATGGAGAGACATTTTCCAAGTTGACCACGAATACTGGATAATGTGGTCAACTGTAGTTCCTGTTTTTCAGATAAATTTGTTGTACTTGTATAATTTTGTTTAAAGGAATAAATTTCAATATTTCATGCATAGAGTCGTTTCTGATTATTTAATGAATAAATATACATCCCGCTATAAAGATCTGTGTTGGGGTAATAATTGCCCTAAATTGGTCAGTGACATAAAGGAAGAAATGATTACTATGCATGCACGGCACTAAAAATTTCAGTTTTAAAGCGGTGCTACGTCGTTTGCATTAACCTTGATGATTAGAAGATGTTTTTTCAGGGTGGGCTATCCCATTTTTCTCTTTTTGCTCTAGTTCAAGCAAGTGACACTCTTTACAGTTATGTTTCGCCAGGTTATTAATCGTGATAACATTCATAGTCATATTTAAAAGCTATGGAGTGTACCGATTATATTTTGGATCGCTTGCTGCATTATTATGGCAGCCTCAAACTTAACTATCTGTCCATTTCTAGGCAAAAACAGGGTTCTCGCGCGATGATATAGCAGAGTTTTATTCTTTGCCTCCCCAAGATAGGTTCCAAGGGCGCAAATCCTTTGATTTTTCAATGGATTTTTTATTACAGCATGCCATCGAATTCGCATGATAGGATTTTACCAAAAAGAAGCAAGCCTCCAACAATCTTTTTTCTAAGTGAAACAGAACCTACCACCTGCTCACACCTAAGAAACAAGAGCAATAATTGTAGAACAACTTTTTCATACACAGAGAGAGACGGAAAATACAAAAATCTCATCTGTCCAAATCTGGCAATGCAATTTCCGGCTTGCACTCATTAAAACCACGACGGGCAGGGAAAAATAAAGAGGGCCGGAAAAGATTACTACTGAACTCAGATACATAGTACCTTATAGATAATGCATATAACTATATGCATGCAACATAATATAGCCTACTTTGAAAAATGTGTATTACATATTACTATATACACCAGGGAGCAACGCACTTTTATGATATGGGATTAGGAAGTCCAAAGAAGAAGCTGAAATAGATTTGGAATCCACATACCACTATTAACCAGTAGGCAATTCGAAAGCAATAAAACTCCAAATCACCAAAAGAAGGTTGGGTAAGGTTAGGAGAGGTTGGACACGAAGAAGTCTAATTACAAATTAACGATCCATTCGTGATTGGCCCAACTTCGCATCCCAAGATTGCCTTGATTGGCGCAAAATGTAATTGAACTCGCACTGAAACGAATCGGCCAACTTTTTCAAAGTGGTTAGGATAGGTTAGGTTGGGTTACCATCTCCCAAGATGCTAGTTAGCAAGTGAAATCGGCGAATAATGCAACAGGGCAACGATTTTGATTACAGCATTCCATTAAAATTAGTCGAATACCGAACGATTGGATTTTATGGCGTTTGATTCGCTGTGCATAGAACTTGGACGGGATGAGATCGCTTATTAGAGAACTGCCATTTGATATGATGGCAAAGTTTGGGTTATGGGTTGTAATTGGAGTAATTAAATTTCGGGTGGTAATTATTGTAATTGTTTCAAACGCTGGAGTTGCGTTACAGATTGTTTGAAGATGAAGGAGGGGGAAAAGGGCTACCTTCAAAAATACAAAGCATACACTCTACAAAACTGAAATAAGAATATACTTAACAGGAATCTATGTTGAGAAAACTTATTCTTGCATAGACTTCTGCTCCGCTCATTGGTTCTCATTGCATTGGTTCCGTTAAATGACATCATTTAACGGCGGTTAAATTCAATAGGATTTTCGTGCAACTGGCCACACAATTTTGATTTATTTATTCTTGCTAGGTGTGAACTTTGTTATTTTTCCAAATTATCGATTATTTTTCATCTACAAGCATTGTTTTTTAAAGATGGTTCGAGAATTCAATTATTCCATTGAAAAGAAAGTGTCACCTAATCTTCAGATTATTTTTCACCTACGAACATTGTTTTATTAACGTTAGTCAGAGAATTCAACTATTCTATTGAAAGAAGAATGTCACAAGATCTTGAGAAAATTGTTGCAACATCTGGACAAAACACACAATAAAGATGAAGGAACGTGACCTCATATCGATAGCAATACAAAAGAAGTAATCTACTAAAGAGATGGTGAATGTTTCCACAATAGATGGAAAATCCTTGAAAATCTCTCTCGCACACACACTGGAAAGGAAATGGAATTTTCCGGGGGCGTGTTGAGTTTTCCAGACCCACCGCTGGTAACAACAGAGACCACCTCCAGTTTTTCCGAGCGGGACGCGAGAAGAAAATGCGTGAAAAACATGGAAAACCCCCGAAAAAGACGGAGACTCTCATTTCCACAACAGCAAAAATCATTTTGCCGTCTATTTACGCCCCACGCATTTTATACGTATATATAAATCGGTTAGGAAGTGAATAAATATATATATGAATTGCATATAGGAACCAAACGCACGTTATTCGAAAGGGGTTTCTATGTTAGGTCTTTTTCCACACATATTGTAGGCCTCCCTTTGCTCTACTCTTAAAAACATGAGAGAGTTGAAACAGCCCCCTTCCCCCCCTCCGGAAAGGGGGACCCTCTGCTGAGTCTATCTGCGGGATTCAACCCCCCTCCCCAACAAACCCCAAACTCCAAGGCTCTTACC
The DNA here is from genome assembly GCA_017141395.1 of Laodelphax striatellus. Taxonomy (NCBI): domain Eukaryota; kingdom Metazoa; phylum Arthropoda; class Insecta; order Hemiptera; family Delphacidae; genus Laodelphax; species Laodelphax striatellus. The sequence continues at coordinate 14,271,421 of CM029539.1, forward strand.
AATATTTACGCACACGCGTACATGGAAAATGTTCCCTTTCAAAATAAGACTTTCTGATACGATCTGACAAAAGAAGCAGTTATGTTTCTGAATTTATTTGATAGTCTGCAAACGGCTGAAGAGCTTTGAAAAAATCGGGGTTCACGATTTTCTTATCGCATTTTGCTTTCATCAGGCCTCAGGAACGATATTTGTTATGAATTTTATTATTTAAGAAGTGGAAGACAGCTAGAAGGTTTCCCATCGTCAATTTGTAAGCTACAACCGAAGATAATACAATATTATTGTCTAATATACTGTAATATTATTGTGAATATTATGTTATATTATTTTGTCTTCGCTTTGACCCACCACTGAATCATTAATACAAATGTATAAATGGTATATTGGGAGCAAACAAACGTAATTATTACTACTTTTTAATAAAGTGGTAATAAAGCGGCAGCGGTATAGAATAGAATAGAATGACTTCCTTATTTTTCTGACGTGGCAAAGTTTGGACAATGATGTCCATTCTACCACTTAACCACTCAATCCAGCAATCACACTGAATTGAAATAGTTGTGAGTTAGAACTTATAAGAGGAGAGCGTATTTCACTTGAGCGTGCTAGTGTGAGAGAAATAATAAAATCAAAAATGTTCTAAATATAGGAGTGGACAATGTTGAACAATGATGTCCACTCTACTTCTTAACCACTTAATCCAGCGATCACATTGGATTGAAATAGTTGTGAATTAGAACTTATAAGAGGAGAGCGTATTTAACTTGAGCGTGCTAGTGTGAGTGAAATAGTACAACCAAATCCCCTTCAAACCAACAGAATACATAATGTGGTGTACATTGCTACCACGTTTTAACGAATACCCCGATACAACGAATTTTTTCTCGGTCCCTTGAGCTACGTAAAACCGGGATCCCACTACATATTAATTAACCATTATTTTTAATAGTTCAACTGGATTAAAATTCCTAGAGAATTTACATTTCGAGATTCACCAAACTATACTTTCACTAAGCTTGATTTAATTGGAATAAACTGATGTCAAAGCTGCTGAATAAATGAACCAATTACTCCCATCAAAATATCTTTTTGATTGCCTATTTCGTAGCGAGAAAATGAAGTGCATCAGAAGACCCAGTCAGCATCACGATTAGCATAGGGCGGAACCCACTGATATAATCCACTTTGCTCGGCTTAAGCTATAATTAAATCCATCTTCATCTGCATCAAAAAAATTCAGCTACCGTTCCGAAAACAAATCAGCTAAAATAGCTGAAAAGTCAGCTGTCAGGATGTTTTCAAAGTTAATTACACAAGCGACTGTAAAAGGATGTCAGCGGCCCGAACTGGTTTATCGATTGAGCTGAAAGCATTCTTTTTTCGGATTTTTTCATTGAAGCGGCTTAATAAGAAAGTGCGCACTGCGTTGCAGTGGGAACCGATAATGCGATTAAGTTCGGCGACATCAATGAAAGATGGGATGCAGTTTGTTTATGAGGGTGAGCGACAAAAAATGATTGCAAGAAGAGGATTCTACAGTTAGAAGGTCGGACTAGAGGAGCTTCAGGAAATCAACAATGTTGAAGCGATGAGAAATGTGGAAACTTCAACTGAAGTAGACAATTGTTTCAATAATGAAGGTGTTCCAATTTCTTATTATTTTTTATTATTTATAACTAAATTTCTCTCGCTCTCAATCCGTATCAGCTGAATACGCGATTAGTTGCATACGCTGAATTGTGAACATGCCGTCATGCAATACACTCACAAAAGACACACACACAAGCTCACACAGCTGTTACATTTACTGACTTGTTTCAGTGAACAGAGTATAGTCTGTCGGCTGTTTGATTTCATTGGCTTTAATTGCAATCGATCTTTAAACTAAGCCCCTGCGCCCACTAAGCAACTGCTATCTGATTTCAGTCAGCGTTGCCAGATGACTTTGGCTGATAGGTTAGATTACCCGATTACCCGAAAAACAGCCAAATGTCATCTGGCAACATTGGGTTGCTGACTGGAATCAGATAGCAGTTGCGAAGTGGGCGCAGGGGCTAACTTGACAAAAGGTTAGAAGATGAACATAAGACAACTAGTATTTCTACAAGTTTGCTACTACAGGTAGTAGATTATTACTTTCCGGTATATCCCTGTATAATTAATTTTTTTACTGATGAATGATGCCCAGCACATAAGCTCTAGGCTTGTGCGTGGGTAATGGGAAGGATGATGATGAGGGATGAATGGAACTACAGCTTAAGGTGGGTTCCGAACCACCGGGAAGCGATTTTGAAGCTCATAAACTTTATTGGTCGAAATAAAGTAAAAAAATTGAAGATAAAATAGTATATTTCGCACCTAGGGGAGAAAATGGATGTTTGCCGGCTTGAGATCGCAGTTTTCAAGTTCGAGACGAATGTCGAGAACTTGAAGCGATCGAGAGCCGGCAAAACATTTTTGCCCGCGTTGCGAACGCTATTTTTCGCCACAACACAAAAAACAAACAAAACAACAAAAATAATGCAAAACAAACAATGAAAATATCAACCTAGAAACCAACAAAACTTTGAGGTTAGGTTAGGACCTGCAATTACACATATATAGCAGGATTCATTTAACTTGACATAAGTCAGCTGTTTTGGTAATAATTAAACAGTGACTTTGACACAATAATCAAAAGGCTTAAAAGTCTTAAAGACCTTTAAAGTCTTTAAAAGACCTTTTTGAAGAAGACCTTTCAAAGAATAACTTTTTAAAAGACCTTTTCAATAATCTGCGAGATTCAGCATTTGTAGGTTAAGTATTGTGATATTGCTCTTTGAAACAGCTGATTTCTGACAAGTTGAATTGGATTCTGCTATAGCAGAACAGCTGTCATTCAAGGTCATTTTCTTTTCCGCCCTGCAAGAACACATATAGCAGAATCCAATTCAACTTGTCAGAAATCAGCTGTTTCAAAGAGCAATATCACAATACTTAACCTACAAATGCTGAATCTCGCAGATTATTGAAAAGGTCTTTTAAAAAGTTATTCTTTGAAAGGTCTTCTTTAAAAAGGTCTTTTAAAGACTTAAAAGGTTCTTTAGACTTTCAAGCCTTTTGATTATTGTGTTGAAATCACTGTTTAATTATTACTGGATCAGCTGATTTATGACAAGTTAATTGGCTCCTGCTATACAATGCTGTTGATAAAAAACAGCTGTCATTCAAGGTCATTTTCTTTTCCGCCCTGCAAGAACACATATAGCAGAATCCAATTCAACTTGTCAGAAATCAGCTGTTTCAAAGAGCAATATCACAATACTTAACCTACAAATGCTGAATCTCGCAGATTATTGAAAAGGTCTTTTAAAAAGTTATTCTTTGAAAGGTCTTCTTTAAAAAGGTCTTTTAAAGACTTAAAAGGTTCTTTAGACTTTCAAGCCTTTTGATTATTGTGTTGAAATCACTGTTTAATTATTACTGGATCAGCTGATTTATGACAAGTTAATTGGCTCCTGCTATACAATGCTGTTGATCGGATAGAAACAGCTGTCATTCAAGGTCATTTTCTTTTCCGCCCTAGGGCCGTAAACGTTTACAGGCCTCCAGCCTGACCTCGTCGGAAATGGAACATTTTCGGCCTCCAATAGAGGTATGAAAAACAGTTCATTACGTGCTAGTGTGGCGAAAAAATTATTTCAATTAGTAAGCTTGTATCAATAAAGACCAAGGCACAGGGCGCTGAGAATCGAACCCAAGATATTTGGCAACGTAGTCTCTAAATGAATATTCCAAGCTCATCACTACCCAGCACTTAATTCATATTCGAATCGTGTCCTATCGCAACCTCAGTAGTACGCTAAGTGAATGCAAATCCATCCTATCCTATCGGCTAGTGCTAACGACCAGCAATCGATTCTCCACCGATAACCATCTGATAACGTTCCGTTCCGGCATAAACTCGCACTGATTATTAATTAGCCACCCATAGGCCTTCCCTTATCAGACTCACTTGATCACTCTCACATACACACCCCCCCCCACACACACACACCCGCTTATCCACATTCTATATCCTTTTCCTTTGCTTACTTTTCTCATTCTCATTCTTCTAAGATTCTTATGTGTTATTTGTATCATACAATCTCTTCTCTATTTCCCATTACCTTTTCCTTTGTTTCCTATTCTTCTTCTAACATTGTTATTTTTGTTTCTAGTATCTTCACATACTCTCTTCTCGATTTTCCTCACAGATTTTCTAGGTTTACTTCTTCTCCTTTTCATTCTACTTTCATTAATCTCCTATCAGAATTTCCAGACCCTTTCCTTTTCATCGTCTTTTTACTTTACCATTGTTTCCCTTTTCTGCTTCTAATGCTTCTTCCATTATCTTTCTATCAGCATTTTCCTCTATCAGCACTCAATTCCTCATGATTGTCTATTGACTTTTCCATTATTTCTATTTGCTCCTTTTCTTTCTCCTTCTATAATATAGAATATTGAAGGAGAATACAATTCATACACTTTCGTCTTTTCACTTTTCCATCGTTTCCATTAATCCTTCTCAGTCTTATTCATTTTCTCCTTCTCTTCAGGTAATAATAAAGGCAGTCATTCAATTCAATTCTTTCTGTAGCTTTTACTTGAATTTATCAATGAGCCAACCATGTGCCTTCCGTTATCAATCTAATCTAATCCATCTCTCACTCTCTCTCTCTGTAGTTTTTTTCGTGATTTTAATAATATTCTGAATAATTATGATTTTTAAAAATGTAAGTATTGTTGAACATTTTTAGTGTCAAAGATTTCTGTTTTTTGATTTTTCATTCACCCTATGTAAATACTTCATTATTTTAATAATTTATTCATCTTATTTTAACATCTATCTTGAAGGTTTTATTTTCAGGTTTGAAAATTTCAAATTTTAGTTTTAATTTTAAAGTTTTATTTTCAGGTAAAAATATATATTTTATAATATCTTTTTTCTCTTTTTAATTACATTTTTTATTCTCTTAGGCTCTCTTATCAGGTATTGAAAACATATTTTCTCCCCTATTCACGGCCAAGTGTTAATGGAAAGGATGTCCTTGGACATCCTTTTCCAAGAATGGACATTTAAATGTCCAAACTTCGCCGTTTCATGTAGATAAATCTCACTTATGTTCACATTATTAGATTGCATTTTACATTGTTGAAAATTATTAGTTACAATTCATAAAATTACTAGAATGATACTACTTATACCTACAACTTTTGTAATCTAGTATCTAAGCAGTTATAATTATCGTTATCTACATGAATACAGTAATCTTATCTTATCTTATCTCATCCCTCTCTTTCCTCTCTCTCTCTCTCTCTCTCTCTCTCTCTCTCTCTCTGCTTCTCCAACTCTCTTCCCAACTCCATCCCTACATCATTTCCATTCCTACATTACAGAGAGGCGTCGCCAACATGACTTAAACTACCTCCCCACCACCATCTCTACTCAGCCGTGGGTCTTCTCTATTGTTCGAGGAGACACACAATAATAATTTATACACCGTCACTATCAATTAGCATCCAGCGGTAACCGGGCGGTAATTACTGTTGAGCGAACGGACGCCACTTGTTTGCTTTCACCACCCACCCACTATAACCGCGGGCGATAGTTTGCTAGTGGGTGGTGGGTTAACAGTGGGTTGGTAGTGGGTGCAGGGTGGGGGAGAAATGATGGTAAGTCGATGGAACAGGTAGTAGAACGTGGAAATTCTAGGAGAGGGGGACAGGTTGAAATAGGGAGAAATGGGTTGTAGTCGATAGGAAACAGGTAGGAGAAGAATAGAGAGCGTGGAGGACTGTAGGAGAGAGACAGGTTGTAAGAGGGTGAGGGTTTGTACAAATAAAGAGGAGAGTTTTAGAGGAGGTAAGAGGGTGGGGGTTTGGAGAAATAAAGAGGAGAGGTTCAGAGGAGGTGAGAGGAGAATCTAGGGTTGCAGGATTGTAAGGAGCAAGCTAGGAAACTACAGAATCACAAGATAAACCACCCACAGTGGGTTAAGTGGAAGAGGGGGCTTGTATGCCTAAATAAAGTCATTTATTTATCTATCTATCTATCCACACAGATATCTGCCAAGTTTGACTTTACTTCACTGAGCACTCAGGATGGTTATCAACCACAATATTGGTTATGATTGCTTATTTTGTAGTTTCATACGAGAAGAAGAAGAGGAATAGAAGTACTATTATTGAAAAAATTATGGGTTTGAATTCTTTTAATATCAAGAGTAAGCATTTTTCAGTTCTTATAGAGGACACAGGATCGATGTTTCAGAAGAGATGGTACGGTTAGGATCCAGGAATAGGAAATACATAATACAAGAATAATATAGTATAGTAATGATAAGGAATAAATCATCCAATGGTGAATTTTAAGGGATTTCATTCGTTCCAATCAGGAGATTTTATTCTCATTCCTAAAAACATATTTCTACGAGAGAAATTTCAATTAATGTTTGTGTATTTAGAGGAAGTCCTTTATTTGTAACTTGACTATGAAATAGGAAATTGTAAATTGCCCTTTAATTGTTTATTGATGGTGATGCCCACATGAGCTCTTAGCCTTGTACGTGGTCAATGGGAAGGTTGAAGATGAGAGATGAATTTAAGGAATGGTATCTAGGCAACAGGGACTGACGACTTAAACTGTCCGATAGTCGGGAGTGGTCCGAGGAAAATATGTTGCAGTCAACTGGGATCGAACCACGAATCTTTGGCTTATCAGACCATCGATAATGCAACTCCTTTACTTTCATTTCCGTAGATAGGATTAACAATGGAAATGGTATAACTTCCTGATATATGAAGTAATAATAACACAGATATCAAGTAGAGGGAGTCCGATGGCAAATAGACTCATGCCTTCCGATTTAAACTTTCTCAGTTTACATATAATAACAGACCACAAAAAATGCTGTTACTATGATATAAAAAGTAAATAATACAAATATGTATTCCCGATTACAATCACAGTTCAGTTATTTTGTGTTTTATCCAACTGAAAAAAATGTGAATGTCAAATATCAGACGAGTGTTGTTGGATATTTGAATTTCGGACAAAGTTAAATGAAACCGTTGAAATGAAGTCACATTTCGCGAATAAATAACAGCCACTATCGGTCTCATATATGCGATTCTCATGTTGAGAAGCCTTTATTTGTGAATAACCATGCATGAGTTTAGCGTTGATATCACAGAGCCCATTGATATTCAGCTTCGGTCGGGAACTTTTCTAATAAATTCGCCAATTTCACTTCAAACAATAAAACAGTGGATGACTCGTGGACCGTTGGAGACCGCATAAATCTATTTGAGAACGTGAGAAAGAGGAAACGGATAGAAGAGAAAAGAGAAAGAGAAAAAAGAGAGTGGGAGAAAGAGAGAGACAGATGATGATGGTTTGGCGTTGCGCCCATCTGGAAGTTGAATAGCTTTTCAAAATGAAAAGCCGTCATATTTGAATGCAGAGCTTCTTCACATTTGAAGTTGAAATTGGATATGCTCAAAAGGAGAAGGAGGATAGCATAGGGAAGAGAAAATAAAATGAAGAAAAAAGGAGAAGAGGAAGAAGAAGAAGGAAAGAAGAAGAGGAAGAATAAGAGGAAGAGAGGAAGGGGAAGAGAATGAGTAGAAAATGAAGAATAAGAGAAAGTATTAGAAAAAGAGGAAATAGCATAAGAAGAAAACGAAGCACAAGGAAAATGGAAAGGGAAAGAAAAAAGCGAAGAAAAAAAACTATAGAGGAAGAAGGAGGAGCAATGAAGAGTGAGGAGAAGGAGAAAAAGAGAACAAGGGAGAAGAGAAAAAATGAGAAGAGGAAAATAAGAAAAAGAAGAACAAGAGAATGAATAAGAAAAATAGAGTGTAGAACAAGGAGAAGCAGAAGAAGAGAAAGGATTAAGAGAATAGCAAGGATAGGAAAAAGAAAAAGAAGAAGATTGATGGAGAAGAATAAGGAGGAGAATATTAGAAGAAGACAAAGGAGTAATGGAATAAAAGAAAGAGGTTGGAGTAGAAAATTGGAAAGGAAGAAAGTAAGAAGCAGAAGATGAGAAAGAAGAGGAAGAAAAAATGATGTTGTTGTTGATGATGATGATGATGATGATGATGATGATGATGATGATGATGATGATGATGATGATGATGAGTAGAATCCAGGAAACTTGGAGGAGAATGAGATGCAGTAGAGTAGAGAAATGTGCTCTTCAGCTACTCACACGCATGTACCTGTATGTCAAATCACAGAACATCTCACTATATTATTAACCGTGCTTCAAATCACACGCTCTGAGCTACGCTAGATCATTTTACTCATTCCAACACGCTATATCTGCTTTCCTCTTACGCCAATTAACATTTCAACGTGTTCAATTTGTCATGAAAATGTAAGGGGGTTCATTGAGGTTTTTCTTAGTTATTAAGTGATTTTCCTCGTCGCAAACTCTTGAAATATTTATCAACCATCATTCACGTTGAAATGTTATGTTTCATCATATCACCAGTTATTCACACTTCAATTTACTTACTTGACTGTGACATGTCCCATCTACCTTTCATTATATTATTAATAAATTTATTGTCAAATTTCGCTAAAATAATCACAATTTCATTTTTCTGATTCCACTGAGTTATTTGTATTGTATTGAGATTGGGAGATTTGAGTTTCTGTCATGATGCCCACATAGCTTGTGCATGGGTGATGAGAAGGATGATGATGATATATGAGTGATCCTACAGCTTTATATGGGCTCCAAACCACCGGGAAGCGATTTTGATTCTCATGAATGAATGACATTAAGCGGGAAACCTTAAACTCAAAGTGGTCACCCTTACAATGTGAGTAAGAGTTGCAAGTATCTTTCTAATGTTGTGATTACACAACGACACAACCAAGAAGCCAACCGCTTCGTATTTTGTTTATTTGTCAGTTTATTTTTCGGTTAATTCCTACTAATATTATGTCTCAGGTCAGGCACCTAATGAGATTGGATTGCATTTATATAGGATTATAAAAATGTTTTAGAGTATAATTTTCAAAAGATATAACTATAAATTATTCTTTAAAAATGTCTGAGGACCATACTGAAGATTCAAGACTCTCATAAACAAAATTTTGCAATAGATTGAGCCATAAACGTTAATGTTTTGATTTTATCTTCTAATATGAGCAGTTTCAATAATAAGGAAAGGGTCATTCAATTCATAATATTATCAATGGGAAACCTAATGATAACCCACATGAAAAATAATAGAGTATCTTCTCCATTGCATGTTCTCATATGTACCCATTAGTGTGGGTGCCCTGAGAGGCTAATTTTCATAATACTTCATACGGTCATTACTTTCTAGTGGGGAGATTTCAGTGCCATTGGAGCGTACAGTAATCATTATCAAGGCTCCAGGTTATGAAAAAGTCTGGCAACCCAGACTAAAACTAATCGAAAATGTTCACTCAGGGCTATCATATTCGCATGCCGTGCTCGGGCTCACCCAGATGTATGATTTGATCATTTATGGTTTCGTGTTACTTATTTTGCATAATCTTTGTATTAAGTTCAGTGAAGCACTACAGTTTTGAAGAACTGGCTGTGGTTGGTTGTTCAATGCTTTTACTTGGAAAAAAACTTACTTGTGAATGAATCATTTGTAAATTGACTTATTTGTTTATTGTTTGATTGTGGAATAAATGAATACTATTTCAAGAATCAGTGAGACTTGGAGGTTGGAGACTTTCATTCGAAATCTAACGTTTTCCGCCTATTTACCAATTTACAACAACAGTTTTTTGTGATAGATAATATAAACTATTTTTTAGCTGAATAGATGAGTAATTTACCTATCAAGAATGATTAGAATATAATTTAATGAATTGAATTTTGAATTATATACAAAATAAACCTGACACACCCTACCCCTGCATTCAAGATCATGAAAAATCGGAAGATCTAATTTACTGATATAAATTTACTCATATTTACTGTATTTATTACTATTAAAATAAACATATTTATAAATAACTCAACTAACCGACAGTACGAGTATCATCTTCTGAAAAGCCTCATTATTGTAAGTCTAAAGGCTAGATGCCGATTGCACGAGGTCCAATCAAATTTAATCGTTGAAATATGACGTAATTGTACAAAGCTCAATAATTAGTGATTTTGTATGGTTTCAATCAATCATTTTATAGCATATATTGTTGTCGTTTTCATAATAATTACTTTCCAAATGTCGTCTTTTCACGGCGTTAAATGTAATTGACTCTAGTACAATCGGCTGTAACATTTCTATACTTGAATGAATGTATCTTCCGTATTGGGAAACGGTTGTTCCCTATCTTATACGATCTTCACCAAGTCGAAAGTTACATCAAATAGAGTATAGTTCAATCGTTCCATTATTCTACACTCACATCTAAAATAAAACGTTAGAACAAGGCGAACAGGGTTGTTAAAAGTCAATCTACAACATGTTGGAAAACATCTATATTTAGGATTTGGTGTTGATAGTATAATGTTGTTGGAGCTGGGCTGTTTATACATTTAATGCGTTGTTTGTGGAGGAGGGTGCTGTACCTGAGAATAAATGCATAATGCAACAACACTGGATGCCTGCTGAGAGCTCCATGGTAATGTGGACCGGTATGCTTTTACCGACAACATTATTGAGATCAGTCGCGCATAGAACATCGACTATGTTGCAAAGCTAGTATCTCTCTATCTCTTATCTTTTACTCACCATCTCATTTAACCTTTTCCTCCCTCCCTGATAATTTCTTTTTCGTCTTTCTTTACATTGTCTTTCTTTACATTTTCGTCTATCTTTTACATTGGAATATATCTCTTTATCAACTATCTTCTCCTCCTCACCAAATCTTTTCCCTCTCTTTTATTCCTTTGCTGCATATCTATTTTTATTTTATTATTCATTTCTTTTCCTTCTCCTTCTTTCTTTCTCTTCTCCTTTCTTCTTGAACCATTCTTCTCCCCTTCCTCCTTTTTTTTCTATTATTTTCCCTCAAATTCTTCCTCCTCATTTTATTTTTTGCCTCATTTTTCTAATCCTTTTCCCTCTTCCTCTCCTCCTTCTTTTTTCCTTCTTATTTTTTCTCATCCTTTTCCTCCTCTTTTTTGTTCCTCTTCACCTCTTTCTTCTCCCAATTTTTATTTTCCTCCTCTTTTTTCTTCTTCTTCTTCCCTTTCTTCTTATTCTCCATCTTCTTCTTATTCTTCTTCTTCTTCTTCCTCTTCCTCCTCCTCCCCTTCTTTGAATGCTTTTTTCTTCATATTCTTCAATCCTTTCTCCTCTCTACTTGTTTTCTGTTACATTTTTCTGTCCCGCCTTCTTCCCTTATTTTCCTACTCCAATTCATCTCAGGTTGCTTCATCTTCTTCTTTGTTTCGCATCTACTCTGGTTTCTTGTAGGCTACTTATCCGCTGCTTGCTCTTATATTTTCATTCTACATCTTGCCCCACTCGCCATACTTTCTCACATTATCCTCTTTCCTCCCTTATTGTTATTACACTTTCTTCTACACTCATCCACAATTTTTCAGATGGTTCACAAACATCATTACCATTATCGTTTCCTTGGAATGTTTCTCATTTTAAACATCCAATTCATACAAGATTGCCTCTCCACGTAAAACCTCATTTCTGTTCTCCTCTTTCTTCTATACTGTACATTATTTTCTCACTTTCTAAACTCTTTTTCTCATATATCTTTTCCTCCTCTATCGAACTCTACCTGTTCTATCCTCTAACTTCTTTCTCTTTGGTCTATCCCTTTCTCTCACAGGATTTCTGTCTTCTCTTCGACTTATATCCGTTTAAGTTTTTCTCCTCTTCAAATCTTTTCGTCCTTCCTTATCTTTTTTAAATTCCTTTCCCTTATCTTTTCATCTTCCCTCCTCTCTCCAACTCCTTCTTTCTTTCCCTTCTCTCTCTTTCTCAAACGGTCTTTCCCCTCTTTATCTTCGTTTTATCCCCTCTCCGTGAACCCTTTTTAATTTCTGTTATCTCACTCTTCTTTTTCGTTTTCTGTTCTCTCTCAACTTTTCTCTCTTCAACACATCCTATACTCTCCTCTCTATATCTCTTCCTTCTATCTTCTCTTCCTGTTCTGTCCTCTTTCTTTCGTCTCTCTATTCAACTCTTCCGATTCTCACCTCTCTCTCTTCCTTCTCTCTATTCATCCTGTTCTCTCTGTGTTCTCCACTCTCCCTGTTCTCTCTTCTCCGTTTCCCTCTTCCTACTTCTCTTTCTTCACCCCTCTTTCAAATCCTCTCTTTCTCTCTCTCTTACTCTCACTCTCTGTTGTCTCTCTTTAAACTCCCAATTTCTGTCCTTTCTTTTTCTCTTCCTCTTCTTCACCCTTCATTCCCTCTCTATTTCTTCCGTCTCTCTATTCTTCAACCTTTCATGATCATTTCTGTATTCTTCGTCCTTCCGCTCTCTCTTCCTCTTTTCCACTCTTTATCTCCACTCTTTTTCTTTCTTCTGTCCATTCTCCATCCTTATTATTCTCTCTCTCACTCTCTTCTTCTTCCCATCACATCCCCTCCCCTCTCACACACAATCACTGCATCGTACATGCCCCGTGGAGTCGATAAAAGTAATAAGTAGGAATAACACGGATATTGAGAAGCGGTAAGCACAGCAGAGCATTATGAGGAAATCTTGATGGCGAATGGGAATCGTGTACTTTACGGAAGACTGGATCACATCAACAGGTCGTCAAGTGAACAAATTCCCTCTCCCGCCCCCAAGCTGGGTTCCCCCTTGGGTGATAATGGGGGGAAGCGGATCCCCTTATGGTGGACGTAAAGAGTTCGGTCGTAATCTTCAATGGAGTGTGCACTGGTAACATGAGAGAATCTGCGCCGACGTCTGCAGAGAATGGGTGTACTGTGTAGTTACAGTGCCCGACACTGTGTGGAATAGTCCGTCACACTCGATATTGACCTTTACTGTGATTGCGGCCGGAGAACAAACATGAAGACTATAGACCAGCAAACACATGTTATTTACAAGGAAAGACTAGAATAAGTCAGTTTCAGAACGGTTTACTCAAGTTGCTGAGGATGGATGGAAAGTTATATTATAATACCTATGTTTTCTTTAGATCCGTCTTATGTATAGCATTGTCTAAACTCTAAATTAATGTATCGTCCTTCTATTCTTTGGGAAAAATATTTCTGAATATGAACATTTTGATGGCGATAAAGTGAAATTGAAATCGAATTTTGAATTGATAAATATGTTGTCAAACCGCAAGGATACTATACAGTATACTGAATAGTAACCTTGGTCAGACCGTACGTGAATAAGTGGGGTAAATATTGAGTAATTTTACAATAATCAATAACTAAATGTTATGAAAAATCAATTACATGATATTGACAATAAATTATATTATTTTTTACATCGCTGAGGACGAGTAGGCTATTGAACATTGAGCTAAATTTGTTTTTTACTTCGAGGGAAACCTACCGTGATTAAAGAAATCGTCATAAAATCAGATATCCAATTAATATAATGATATAGACCAATTTTATGTACAGCTTCCAAATAGCAATAGTGAGTGCATGTATGACCAGGGAAGTTCTCAACGCCATTACAGTCTAATCAAATGCTTTGTTTATTGTTGGGCTTAAATAGGCATTAGACAACTTTTTTCTGTCCTAAATTGCTGTTCATTTTCAGACCATTCCTCATAATTTTATTTCTACGTCCTGTTTTATATTTTTCTATTCAGGGCACGGTTTCTCATGAGTAATTATTAATTAACACCTTACTATCATCTATCATTCGAATGCATCATCTCACATAATGACAAGGGAATGCATCATGATCTTGATTATGAGTGAGACATTCACTCAAATTAATCTTTGAAAAAGTAAAATGTACACGTACGAAATTTATTAAATCAATTCAACACCATGAAAACCACAATCAAAATCGTCATAATCCTGATTATGTGTGAGATATTCGGTCAAATCGATTCATGAAAAAGTACACTGCCCAAGACCAAAACCAATTGACATCAAGAACGCTCCAACACGTAGCCCACAGCAGAAATCCGTAGCCTGTCATTGAACGATTGAACAGGTTCAGAGGAAATGAATTTTTCGCGCAGGACACCAACAGGATCAGAACATATCCTTTTCCGGCGTCACGAGCCAACGAAAGACGGCGTGTCCTGGGAATTGTCCTGGGGGGGGAACCTTAGGGGGGCTAAGAGGGGGGTAGCCGAGATTGACCCACTTGCCTCATAATTGGTACCAATCCTATACGGCAGCCGCCTGCTATGAATTGGAAACCCTAGTACGTGATTCAGGCTTAGTCAGCTCTTTCACTAGTAACACTATACCTCTATTTTCAATCGGGAAAATCGAACGTTTTCCAGGAAAATCAGTGGAAAATTGAGAACGTTGACCGAGATTTAGTGTGTTTACTGGAGGTTTGTTGTGTACTATTGGCTTGATTTATATCAAACATAAATGGAAAACTATGCCGGAATTCAGTGTGTATATTTACTGGGTGGTTTGAGCAGTACAGTGTATAATGTTTGAAAGATTTTAAAATCAAATATTCCTGTAGATTATAAAAACGAATATGTACTCATATTCGTTAGATTCAATATGGCGGACCAGATTTTTGAAGTCACAGTAAAGTAGTATTTTCAATTTTAGTACGATCCTCGATGTCACCTACCATCAAATAACCTTCGTATAAGAAATATTGAGCCGTTTCCATAATTTTCACCAACTCTGTATGTACACAAAGCTTATTCTGAATCACGGAAAATTGTACTAAATAATAATGGATTGCACATGTTACTCGTGGAAATCATCAATCACAGCAATTACACACAGCCTATTTTTAATCACAGAAAATTGTAATATTGGATCGCTCTTGTTATTCATGGAAAACATCAATTAAAACAAGCATGAGGTACACGATCTGTTTATTTTCAATACGGGAAAATTGTTTGTGTTCCAGGAATATGATCAGAAAATTCCAGGAACAGGATTTGTGAAATACAGGTGGTTTATCAATTAATTGAGGGGAATGATGATAATTTAAAGTGATATTTTCTCACTAAATTCAAGTGAATAACATGTTTTGATATACAGTATTATTATTATGTTTTTGGGAGAGAATTGAGCGTACACAAACTTTCATTTCTCAGATCAGTATCTATAATAATTTATAATCCAGTACACAATCTATCATCATAAATAAAGGAAATTAATATCGGAAAATAACGTGGCGTGAAATAATGAACAAATTCTAGGAACAGATCTGACAAAACACGATAATTTTCTAGTTTCAATGGTGTAGAATGTATATGAAATACCTCAATAGAGTGTTATCAAACATTAATTATTATGCTCTTGTAATGAGGTACATGAATAAATAAAAAACATGGAAAACTCTATGAGCAGGAAATTATGAAGATCACTGGATTGAATATCACTTAACCTTCAAGTAAGTATCAATAATTGAACATTACTAAATAATGAATAAATACATTATCATGCACCAAGATTCATGCATCTCTTGTTCAGTATAGTGTGGATTCAAATGAGAATGGATGAGTCATATCTGTTGTTTGAAAATAGATTTTCAATTTTGAAAATAATCTGATTTGTTCGGGGATCTTGAACTATATCAATTATCAAAAAAAAATATGTTATTTTAATGTAATCGAATGTAGCAAAAATACTGTAAAAATTACTATATATTATAAAATCGTGATTTCAAATAACTTTACAGTATATCTGACTTGATGAATTTGTTATACAATCATTTCAGCTACCCATGATATTCTCCAAAAGACGGGAACACAGAAGTCATGATTACCTGGAAATTAAAGTATTAAATCTCCCATTCAATAAACATCTCTTATTTCATAAATGATATCATCCCACCCTCAACCAACCAATTCTGTAGCGGTATGTCACAAGTTTATAAACTAAGTTCGAAATCCCGTTGCTCTTGTTAGGGTAGAAGGACATCGGAAGTACAGAGCCCACCTGACAGCTGGAACCGCAAAGTTTATGCTGAGCTGGTGCGGTCTGGTCACATCAATTAGATAACAATTTCCCGTGTCACACTCGACGTATAATTATTATTCCCGTCACCCACAGACTTGGGTCCTGGTTACAACAAAACCGCAAATTGTCCTTCAACAATCCTGCGGCCTAGTTGGTTAACTGTTAACAACGAGTGGAATGATGGATATATTAATACATTAATTTGGGAAAATAATAATGGATCTTAATAGTCGAGTCTAGCAATTTGTGGTGTTACATAGAATCCTAGCATTGGGTCAGTCTAAAATTTATCAGAGTCTTCTCCTTCTTCTTCTTCTTCATTCCAGGATTAGGCGATTACACCTGTTCCGGTTTCAAAGGATATAAAATAATAATAATTGCTCAAATGAATAAATGAATAATTTATTACAGTATCTATTATA
Organism: Laodelphax striatellus; assembly: GCA_017141395.1. NCBI lineage: Eukaryota > Metazoa > Arthropoda > Insecta > Hemiptera > Delphacidae > Laodelphax > Laodelphax striatellus. The sequence goes on from CM029539.1 coordinate 14,287,925, forward strand.
ATACTGTTCTCTACGATTTATTAACTTTATATTAATTTATTAATTTAATTAGTTTTTTAAACGATTTATAAAATACGATTCTCTCGTCATTCTCTCTGGTTTGGATTGATCTATATAATTTATAATATGCTAATTATTTTATTTGGTAGGAACTATCCTAGTTGGGAATTTGGGTGTTATAGAATGGTAATGGTAATATGAATACCTATATGTTTTCCATATTTCCCATTAGGGAAAATTGGATGATTCAGCGAGACGTAACAACCGAAAAGGGTCTACCATCTTGATAATAATAATGGTAATATTGTAATATAATATTATCACTATCATGTACTTCTACTTCGTAATGCTGGAATACAGAAATAAATTCTTTATTTTATTCTATTTTCAATTTTTGTTCTTTTCAATATTGCCTATAATGTATATTTGAATCAACTCGCCAAGAAGTTCTTGCAAGAATAAAGAATAATCCGATTATATTTGAAATAATTCTTCAATGGATATTGTGAGCAGTCATGAACTGCATAGGAAGGCAACAGTGGAAGGTAGTTAAAATGAAATTAACAACCACATACAATATTTAAATTCAATTGTGGGTAAAAGTTAAGCATTAAGACACCTTCGAATAAAGACCAATTACACATGGAGTTCCCACCTTCGTGCCTCAGTTACATCAACATTTATTCCCTTATCACACAATACAAGTGAAGTTAATTAATGAAAACAGTAGAAGCACAATGGTTTCAAAGTAGAGTAACGTGAGCAGTAACATTTAAACTTGAAAGAACCTCATTCAACGAGGTCACTCAAATCCTTTGAGGTTAGAACAAAAAAGCCTGACTAAAAGCTTAGTCTCAAAAGCCAGACTAATCTAAACCGCCCATTCTGTACGTTTATCAGTAGGTGTTATGAATGGTCACAATTTAGATGGGAGGGGAACAGAGTTTTCCTAAAGAGTTTCTGTTGTTACAATAAAAGGGAAAAATAAAAGCCAGTTCATACTGTGACAGGGAGGGGTAATGTACAACTTTAGATAAGTTTTGACGTTATAATAGTACAAGAAAAGTTCTAATTCAATTTTCTCGAGAATAATTCTTACTCTGGTTGAATTTATAGACTGCTGCAGCAGAAATACTAGCTGCTGTTTTACGTAGTTGCCAAGTCTTTTAGAGTAAACCTTCCACTAGTTGACTTGGTAAATTAAAATATTAATTAACTTATTATATGAATTGAGGGATTTAATAATAACTATGCAGCTGGAAATTTGAGATATAACGGCAAATAAAACGTGACATTTAAACTTGAAAGAACCTCATACAACCCCCCACCTCGTCTCTTCATTGGTTAATCGCAAGTAGGCCTACAGTAGTTGAAGAGAGTAGAGTGAGTTGATCTTATGAATTTTTAATGATTATAAAATATAGGCAAAGAATAGGCATAGGCATATTATAGGCAAAGGACGTTTAAGAGTACAAAAGATAGATAGTGAGAAAACAGAAGTTTAAAACTATGGCAATGGGAGGAATATAGATGGATAGAATGGAAAGAAACTGATGAAGGTGATTAATAGAATCAAGAAAAACTGATGAAGGAAGAGATAAATAGGATAAATTGAATACGTATAGATAGAAAAAAGCATAGATGGCTAGCGAATGCACCAGTATTGGAACCGAGCGAAGGATGAGAATGAAAGGACCAATCACGAACATCCAGATCAGGGCCACGCCTATAGACAGAACTCTAAGCTCCGCCCACTCTCTCTCCTGATTGGTCAACAAAGTACTTCTGAATTCGGCCGGTAGATGTCAGTAGGTGCTGGGTGATGCAGACTACAACGTTTCTCTTTCTTCAATGTAGATAGCAGTAGTTACTGGGTAGTACACATACACAGCTCAAAGCTCCGCCTACTTTCACCTGATTGGTCAATCCGGGATTAGTTTTTGAATTCAACGATAGGTGGCAGCACTTTCTGGGTGGAGTTTAAATTTTTCCTCTTTAAACAGATGGCGGTAGTAACTGGGTAAGCATGCGAGCACTTATTCCTGTTTAGTGAATGAGAGTGAATAATTTTCATCGGTTTGGAAAGTATTTCTTCTGCCATTGGTGGTAGTAACTTTGTATAGGCACCGTTTCGTTCAATGGATGACATCTAATCATCTCAATTTCTTTTAAAACTATTCTAAATGAAAATTATGATGTTGTTGATAACTCTCTACGTCTATCAAAATACAAGCCTTAATGCCGATCAGATCGTATATTCAAGTTTACTGGAACAAGTGATTATCACACGCTAATTGAAACCGACATGGAACTAATAAAATTCTCAAAAAAACGAACAAATTAACTGTTTACAACCTATCCAAAACAGGCATTTTACGAGATAATCTTAATTGACATCGACTAATTCAATGAGCACAAGCCAAACCAATCAAGTTCTAGAATACTACCAAACTGGAATGCAACTGTATAGCGTATTATAACTATACTGTATTGCACTATAAATGGATAGTACAGTTTATCACATATCACCAGATAACCTAGCTCACATGGAATTGACTTGGAACTTCGCTTGGAATTGCAGTGAGCACTGATTAGCGTTGTATATAATGAGCACGTTGAGCGAGTAGCGACATTGACAGTGACAGTGACAAGAGTAACAATGACGGATCCAGAGCAGAACAGTGACTGCCAGTTATCAGTAGTTGAGTCGATGATAATAAGTATTAACTGATAGGAACGCGGCGGCTGCTACACTGTTAATGATGGCCTGTCTATCAGAGCAACTGACAACATACAGAGCCCTGTGCATTCTCATTCTTCTTCTTCTTCTTCTCCTTCATCATTCTCTTTCTTCTTCTTCCTCTTCTCCTATGTCTTTTTCTTCTTCTTTTTCTTCTTATTTTCGACTTGTTTTTTTCTCCTCCTTTTTCTGTTTCTTCTCCATCTTCTTCTTCTTTTCTATTTCTTCGTCTTCTTCTTCTTCTTCTTCTTCTTCTTCTTCTTCTTTTCTTCTTCTTCATCGTCATCATCCTCTTTCTTCTTCTTCCTCTTCTCTTCTTGTCTTTTCTTCTTCTCCTTCTTCTTCTTTTTCTTCTTCTTCTTTTTCTTCTTCTTTTCTTCTTATTTTCCTTCTCCTCCCTTTTTCTTGTTTTTTCTTCTTCTTCTTCTTCTTCTTCTTCTTCTTCTCTCTTCTTTTTTTTTCTTCTCTCCTTCTTCTTCTTCGTCTTCTCCTTCTCCAACTCCTTGGTCTTCCTCTCTATCTCCTCTTCTTCTTTTCCAATTTCTTGTTCTTCCTCTCTAATTTCTTCTTTATCGTCTTCTTCTCGCTTTCATTCTCCCTTTTCTTCTTCTTTCTTCCCCCTACCACTTGAATTATTCTTCAACTTTTCATTCTCCTTTCCTATCACAAAAAAATACTTTTGTCATTTCTCTTTCCCTCTTTGTTCCTTCTATTCTGTCACCTCAACCCCTCTGTTAGCATTTACTAACCTCTTCTTCTTCCCTCTACCACTTGAATTATTCTTCAACTTTTCATTCTCCTTTCCTATCACAAAAAAATACTTTCGTCCTTTCTCTTTCCCTCTTTGTTCCTTCTATTCTGTTACCTCAATCCCTCTGCTAGCTTTTACTTCTATTAGTATCTCCTTATCAAACTTTATCCTCAATTTCCGTTTTTCTCACTTCCTCAATCAGAATGTTCTCATTCTTCTGTGTTACTACTCTGGAACATCCATTACTACTTCACTTGCACCTGATTCTCTTCAATTTTCATTTTCCTTTTTTTGGATTTTCATCATCTATTCAACATCTGATATTCACCTCTTATCTATTATTTAAATTTCTTTACTCCTTTCTTTTCCCCTTAATCTTTCTCCTTCTTCACATTTTCTCCTCTCTCTTCATTTTTCTTTTTTTCAATTTTTTCCTATTCTCTCCTCTTCTAACAATACATCTTCACCTTCAAATTGTTCTCCTCTCGCTCTCTTCCCCACTCCTCATTTTTTCCTCTTTTACCAAATTAAACTTCTCAATTTCGCGACCGGTGTCCCAAATTACCAGCTAGCTATCACTCCTGGACAGTTGTACTCCTTTTTGATTCGATAAACGACTGTCCACTGACCCCTATCCTGCCTACAACCTCCAATTATATTCCCATTCTATTCTTCTCATTCTTCGCAGTCAATGACCGTCTTCCTCCATCTGTGGGTCTGCCAAATCTCAATTGCAAACTGTCCGACTCTCTCATGATCTGTTTAAGGTCCGATTCACACAGAACGGACGTCGGACGGGGACGTGGCGAGGATAAAATGAAATAAATTAAGGGAGAAAGAAAGCAAAAATAAAAAAATAAAGAATTGAAAAATAAGATGAGAGGTAAACGAAAGATGTTGAATACATGAAAAAAATCGAAATAAAGGAAAGTGGGAATTGTAAAGAGTAAGCTGCAAGTGACGAGGAATCACAAAATCTTCTGTGTTTCTGTGTTCCAGAGTGAGAACACAGAAGAAAGTACAATTTTGCTTAGAAAAGTGAGAAAAACAGAAATTTAGAATCAAATATGGTAAAAAGTATAGGACAGAAGGAGATAAAGATTGAAGTAACAAATATAAAATAATAAACAGTAGTAAAATTTCTTTGTTCTATTATTGTATTTCATGGTATTAACTCTCACTTTGTATTGAAAATGTTTTTTGATGAATAAACTTTGATTTGATTTGAATTAGAATAGAAGGAACAAAGGGGTGATGAAAAGAAACAAGAAGAAATCATGTTTCTTCTCCGTCTACGAATAGTTCCTGCTGCATCCACTGGTTTCGTCAGATGACGTCATCTAATCAAATTTAATTGGCATTCGTGCAACCTTCTAAGAAGTCTTTTGAATACAAGATTTTCGAAGACTGTCAGAGAAATCAAACAATCACTAATTAACTGTTTGGAGTTTTCTCTCATACTATGCGAATTTATACGAACTGAGCAGACAATAACCATCAAATAAATCTAACTAATTACTCAGTGGAATATAACTCCCTCTCATGGCCGACCTTCAATTTGTGATGCTCCAAAGCCAGCCACTTACAGCAAGGAATCTCTACAGCGCTGTAATCCAGTCTCCTTCCATTAGAATGCCTCTCGCGTACTCAATGAGCTCTCACCGAATTTTACGACTCTGTCAATCGTCAAGCCGTTGTTTAGTAGCTGTACACTGCTGATCTGAATTCATTCCTTTGATTTTTTCGACTGTCAAACTAACTAACCGCCTCAGTCTGATCGGATTTGAGTGCACTGTCAACGTTCGGTCGATAATTTACTCATTTTGTGACTCTCCAACTCGGATTTGGTGACAGAATTACTTCACAATTCCCAGTTTTTTAAGCAGGTATGCAAGTTCAGAGTCGCTTCTCGCATCCCTTCCGCCATCGCTCCTTATCTCTCCAGTCCCCTCTCACAATCCTCTTGAATCTTACTTTAAATCTTTCGAATAATGTAACAACCCAACAGAATAATCTAGCTATAACGAAACTACTGTAGCTTCTGCCTTCAATCAGAGACTATTTTTATTATTCATCGAATTTAGTATTTATTATTCTATTATTACGAGTAGAATTGTTTGTGAATCTATTATCATAACATTGAATATGTTTATTTGCAATACATATTTATGTACATGAATTTTTCTCTCAATAAATAATGATATTGTTGTGAAGATTCATAATGGAGGCATTCTCCACTTTTAAGGTAACTTTTAAATAAAACAAAACTCAAATTTCGCTTACTAATAACATTCAACATTTTAACTAGCTTTTCAGCTACCACCACCTGCCGTGTTATAGCTGGCATGTCTTTTTTTCAATGTCCAACTAAATCCAGGAAGTTCCCATATGTGGGCAGGAATTCAAATATGCATATTACCATTTCAGTTTTCCTCTCTGAAGCCTCCCATTTCCGGGGCTTTGGAGCAAAGCATTGAGCTCCGAAAACTTCAGCCTCCTGTATTTGCATATCAAGTTATGACGTCCGAAAAAATCCAGAATTTTATTTTCCGTGGTGGAGCTTTTCAGGAGCGTCCACACTTTGAATTTAATGGAGATTTTCTCGAGTAGGGGCGGAAATTTGAATGCGCCCAGCTGTTTAGGACTAAATTATGAGCTATCGAGTTTTCAGAAATACTTTTACAATTTTATTTTGAGAGGCTTCCCTTCGAGTGGTGGAAGCACAATAGAAAGAAATGCGCCAAAAGATTTTTAATATAATAGATTATGATTTTCTGGAGAAACTCAATTGGAAAAATAATGATTGGAATAAAATATAGTATGATATTCTATAGCAAGCAAAGCTTGGATAATTTAAAAATAATTAAATTGATAGATAAATTGCAAAGAGTTATTTCAACCGTGAGGGAGCATTCATCGCAGGAATTAATTGAAATACTAATAAACTACGAGAGATTAAGCATTCAGAGGTTGATAGGTGGGTTCCAAAGGGGTTTCAGGCTTAAATCCCAACAAGTGCAACTTTAATGATGCCTCCGGTGAAACCAAAACCAGATTTTCAGCTATTGGGTATATTTCTCTCTCTCATTCCACTGAAATTCTCTCCCCTACTTCCTTTTCTCTCTCTATTATCCTTCTTTCATACCTATCCAGTACAACAGTTGGTTTATTAATCACATTTCTCTTCGAAAGTGGATTTTCACATAACTAAACCGCAATCGTTCGATCCTCAAAACTCAGGGTTTCATCTCTCTTCTCCTCCATTTTCTCTCTATCCTTCTTATTCTCTCTTCCACTTCCCATCCCTCTTTTCCTCTCTTTCTACACCTCTCACCATCACCCTCTCTCTCACACTTTCTCCTCTATCTCTCTTCAGCGATTATCATGGTTGCGATATTAAATCCTCTTTGATTTCAGTTCGTTTGTGTGAGATAAATTGAACACATTTCCAATAAATTTCAAAGGCTAGCTACCACATGAACAATTTGGCGAATATAAATACCTACCAAGCGAATTAGGTGGAACTCTAGTATAAACTTATTGTAACAGCGGTTTGCTGAACTTATACCTGAAAAGCTATTAACGGAAAGTTGATGAAAAGGTGGATTCTCAGAACTTTATAGTTTCACAGAAGCTTTGGTATTTACAGCAGCTAATGTATTCACAAAAGCTAATATATTCACAGAGCCTAATGCATTAATTTACTGTAATAATAGTGTGCTTCATATTTGTGTGCTATAAAACAAACCCAACTCAAAGTTTTCAGTGGTTATAAAATTAATTATTCGGCGAAATGGCGAATGAGAGTAACTCTTCTACTACTAATAATAATTAATTAAGGTGGATTCACATAGCTTTGTGGCAGCAGAAGATTATATATTGGAGATGGTATTAAATAAACACATTGAAAGATCAGTGACATTCATTTAATTTGACGCTTGGCATTAGATGGATAGATAGAGAGATATCATTTCTTGACGTTGCTGATGACCGTAGAGTACGATGGCAAAGAAATAATATCTCTTTATCTATCTATCTATCTAATGCCATAGCGTCATATTGAATGAATATCACTGTACATTAAAAACATTCTATGTTTGTTCAGTAAAAACATGCTTAGTATAATTGATTTTATTGATGTAATTTGGTAGCACTATTAATAATACTTACATGTAAGTTAGATGAATGGAACACAAAGAAGCTGAATCGAGCTAGTTGTATAAAAGATGAAAGACTCACCTGTGAAAAGAAAACATGAAAAATTAGAAATTTTCTAAATGCAACATATCCTACAATACTTTTGGAGATTCAAATGAATTTGAATTCAAATAATGACAGAAACGTTACAGCAGATTCAATATCTGTAATTTCTAAAATCTAATGTTGAACGGAGAAAGATGATATTACCGTACTTCACTAGAGAGTCTTGAAACATACAAAAACAATGGAAATTAATTAAATTAAAGTAATATTCTCTTGTGCAGAGGATCTCGAAGAACATTGTACACCCATTATACTGCTGATTATACTGTATAGGTTTCTATCCTAATCATTTGGAGGAAATTCTAGACTAAACTTAGACGTTGAACCACTCAAAAATAGTGAATTTGTTATGTTTACTTTGTAGTAAACAGTGAAAGATACACAGTATTCACTACAACCTATACACTGTAAATAATCTATAAAATGTAATCAATACTATATTTCTTCCTCAGTTGATAATGTATTTAATGTAATCAACCAACAACAACCCCCCTCCCCCTCCTATAGAATACTGACTCTAAGCACTATCCATAAAAGAATGAAACTGAGAAAAAGGTCTAATCCTAACAAATAACAGCAATCATTGCTGATTATCAGACATTTAATTACAGGCAAAACAGGTTGAAGGTAGGCTAGTTACCGTAAAACACTATGGTTCGAAAAGTATGATCCTGGCAATAATTAACTATCAAGTATCCAATATTACAGTTGACTCAGTTTGTAGGTAGGATACATTTTATGACGTAATAACATACTCGTTGAACCTGAATCCATTGATTACCAATCATAATTAATTATGAAGTATTAAATATTAGTGGCAACACAAACCTTAGGTAGGCTAAAACCAACTATTAGGTAGGGTATACAAACCTCGATGAACCACACATTCTCAACGTGAGGTTATTTAGTGATTATCACCCAATGCTCACCAGTGACCCATGAGTGACCAATACTAACTCACTAGTGACTCACGCCCTGCAAGTTATCAATTCCAAAGTCGTGACTCTATAATCTCGCGCATATGGAGTTCCGTCTCCAGGAGGTCCCTCTCCCCCCCCCCGTAAGGCCATTGGCAATTCCTATTAAACTCGGTAAAGGCAAGACCATCCTATTACCAGGCTAGCATTTTAATTAGATGTTGGTTTTTTCTTGAGAGGGAGTGGTCAATCTATTCCATGGCAAAGTATAATGTTTCCTATGCAGAGTAGGTTGGCAGTATGCAGTACTTGGAGACAGTATCGATGTCTACCCATCGTGCTATTCGAAAACCACAATACCTTGTTCTCTTCTCATGGAGTCTTTCTCTGTGAATTCTTTCTCATTTCAAAAATAACTCTCTCATGTCTCTTTGTCTACAATACACTTAGGCCTGTATGGATCAATTTATTAGGGGAGAGAAGTTAATTTTAGATCCGTAAATTGTTGCAATTCATTTCAAGATTTTCAGGTCAAGCCCTATTCTCTTATTCTCTTGTTAATTCTCTTTTTTTAGGTGAAAAAATTATTATAAAAAAAATATGGTAGCATGCTCTAATCTTTGTTTAGACTCAATCCAACAAGAAGTGATTTTATATCAAGTTTAAACTTTGATTTGTAAAACTTAGTTCAAACGAAGATGGCGCTTCTCACATGTCATTCAATTTCTTTCACTCCATGTCTCTTTTTCAACAATACACAAAGTTTTCTCATGTTTTGTTTATTGCTTTCACCTTATTCTGTCTGAAATATTTCCTCTCCCTTCTCAATTATTTTTCAACATACATGAGAAATAGGCACCTGCTGGAAATCCCTCTAAGGTTTAGCGGGACCATTTTGTGATGCCATTTCCTGAATGAAATGATTGATTGAAATGGGGGTGCAAAAGTAGTGAATGAAATATTCTTCAGAAAAAGTAGGTTTATTTATACAAAAACTTGACTTTTATTCTAGAAATTTACATTATTAGAAAAGTCTGCTAGAATTAGTGTAGGCATCATCAAGACGGCACGAAAAATCTCTCCAAGAAACTAAATTCATAAATACAAACTGACTGCATCACAAGAAAAAGTGAAATGCTCATTGGAATTTGGTGCATTATTAAGTGAATGACATTAAATCTCAATTGTAGATGGTATTATCTAATAAAGAAACAATTTGAAAACTTTTAAATAACTAAATTCATAAATAAAAATACTCCATGAAAGAAGTTAGATGAGAACCAAAATCCCAAGATAGGTCCACAGTTGTTGCAAATGACAGCATACATCAAAATCAATATTCATCCCATTAACTATGCAAAGTACTCATTTGAAATTCAATAGAAGAAATTGTCGAAGTGGTATTCCACGGTGGCACTAACCGTCTGTACAATTTCTGAAACCCAGCGAATCGGAAACTGAATGAAGCAGCCTCATTGTAATATTCGCAATATAGGTTCGTTCAGTTTTCCAGTCAGACAGTATTTGATAACTGGTTTGAATTTATTTCCACAGCAGGAGCAAAGGTTGAAAAATCCACTGAATGGTTTCTGCAAGCTATAGAAGAGGTGGAGGGCAGAAGAGAGGGAGGAGGAGGAGGAAGGAGGATAAGGAGGAGGAGGAAATAGTAGGAGGAGAGGAGGAGGACGAGGAAGATTAGGACAGTGTGAGAGAAAACCTCATCGAATATGAATTATTTATCGTAATGGTCGATTAAATATTTAATAGATTCAGAATCCATTTGAATAATTCGAGCTGGTCGTAAAAAAATGCGGGGGACCTCCTTGGTTGACTGAATAAACTACTACTATAGAATTCACTATCCTTTATCAACCAACTAACTATTGGGGACTAACATGTCATCTCAATCTCATTCTCTTCCCTCTCTTCCGCACTCTCCTCCTCCTTCTCTCCTGTCTTGTTTTGTTTCGCATTACACGATCATTTGACTTTGAGTAATGGCTGTTTTATTCAGGTGATCCGGGGCTATTAAAGTTGATGACTACCAGAAATTATCATTGATTTTTCAATGAGAGTCTTGATCAAGAGACGTTTTGATTAAGCTCGCTGCAGGTATAATATGACAATAATTATTATAACGGCTTGATCCAGCAGTAGTAGTGAGTTAGTTGTAGTGGGAGAAATTAAAAAGTAGTGATTCAATTGAAAATTTTGGTTTGAAAGTTCACATTAATTCACAATCTAGGCTCAAATATGTGATTAATAGATATCATAAGTGGGTTCTATTGAAGATTCATGGAGTAGAGTATTGAAATAATTATCTAGCTTATTCCAGCTTAATGAATTCGGGTGGTAATATATCTTGAAGAAGTTATTCTAGTGGTAGTGGGTGAAAAAGTTGTAATTTAATGAAATGTAGTTGAAGGAAAAAAGGAGTGAACGTTTAGAAGATGATTGTCAACTTAAATGAATCCAATGAGATGCATTATGTTCGATGAGAATAACATCCAAAATGTTTTGAAAAGTATTGAAACTGAAATCAGGGACACTGAAACTGAAATGCAGTTATGAATATTCTAGCTTCTTTTTTTAAATAAAGGGAAAAAAACTTTTACTGGGATGATTATGATTTAATACTGTATTAAAATGTTATAACATCGAGATTTAGAAACAAATAAACAGAATGTTGAAAATGTTTTACACAAAGCCGATGAGCTATAGATGTTTTGAATAAATTTTTTTTCAATCAAATAAGTTTAATTGGCTGACAGGATTATGGAAATATTGATAAAGGATAATGAAATATATCATCATATTCAAAAGATTAGTTTGAATCACAATGTATCAACCTTCTCTCTACTGTTTACAAAACACCACCAACTAGTTATTATAAAAAATCTACTGTAAAGTTTATTCCAATTAACTTTCAGTGTTCTACCATAGACTGGTTCAAGTTTTTATTATTGTAGGGTTTTTTATGCAATCATTGTTTCCCGTTCTGATCAATTTTTTATTCATCCAAGAGCTAGAACATTCTTGAGACGTTTTCTTCCACAACTCAGGGAAGGAGGGAGATCTCACCTCTTTTTCTCACTTCTCTCTATTTCCTCTTACTTCTTAATCCCCTCCTCTTTATCACCATCCTCCTCATCTTCCAACTTTATCTTCTTCTTTATTCCTTTATCTTCCAACTCCTCCTTCACATCCTCTTGCTTTTCCTGAACCTCCAACACCCTCAATCCACATTCTATTCCTCTCTTGATTCTTCTTTTTCTGCTTCACCTTCTTTTTCTCCTCTCTTACCTCCTGTGAAGCAAGTACACGTCTTCAAAGAAACCCTGTTCTCTCTCCTACCATACCGGGCGTTATCTCACGGTATCTCCGCAGATCTTCAACATTCGATGTCGGTTTTTTGCAGAAATCCCAGCAGAAAAAACACTAATTGATTTGAAAAACAAAGGAAAGACTCAATGAAATACGGTACTGTACTAGTCTTTTAGCTTTTAATAGTGAGTTTTTTCTCTTAGACCACTCAATAACTCTTCAAGTTGTGGACAGGGGATTGTGAGAAGACTTATCAGTAGTGATTCAGTAGGTATTGTTCTAGAAATACTCAAGTTGTATTAATATGTATTTTAGAAGAGATCACAGGTCTTCAATTCAGCAGATAGAGTGAAAAGTAAACATAAATAGTAGTTTGTAAGAATAATATCGAACTTATTAGAACATAATCTTGTAATAAAGCTACTACAAAATTGAAATTACGAGAATCTCTTCAATTTTCGTAACCCGGACTCCATTTATGAAAAGCATAGATGAGAAACGATGGAACCTAGATCGAATTTTAATGTGAATCCATTGATAAAGAATGAAAATTTCAATGATTTCAGTTCTTCGCCTAGAATCCACTAAATGGGAGCATAAATATAGGAAGTATGAAAGAACTTAAGTAATTGAACATACACAAGGAAAAGCGGGATGCACAATAACAAACAAGTGTCAACAAAGGCATGACATCAGGGAATGAGCTGAATATGAGAAACGCCCACATGGAGGATCTATAGTTTGGACGCTAAAACAACTTCAACTACAATCATCATTACTTTTTGCCCAAAAAATCTTTGCAGAAGAAATAAGGGATCATTATTTGTTTTTGACGTGACTATTCTAGCCACAACTATATTAATAGGAGAACAAATTCCAAGCGTACTGACTTTAAAAAAATTTTGAAGAAAAGAAGCAAACCTACATTGTTGTAGTTTTATGATGTATGTTTTGTAGTCATGATAACAGAAAAACATTCGCAACAGAAGAAATAGCAGAAGAAGATTGGATGGCAACTGTACAAGAAATTGAAGTAGTTTTCTCTGGATTTTCGTTCCACCATTTATTATGTACTGTAATTTAATTTTTTATAGCGATAGTGTGAATTTTCATGAAACTGATTGAAATCACCGTCTAAAAACCTAGAAATGGACGTCACGAGTTGCATTTTCAGCCAGAGCAAGTCAAGGAACTTCCACTAACATCCTCCTTTCCATTTTTATTGATTTAGAAGATGCAACACAAACCGTTCCAAGTGGCAAGGAACGTGTTAGCTTCAACACTTGCATACAAGAGAACTCACACTGGAGATTAATGGTCCAGTATTATTATCATTATCCACACATTTTCCCCTCGGTCGATCAGTCAGGCTCATTATAGGATAATACAGGTGGCCTTTTAATAATAATAGCCCATGAACCTGTATTATAACTACAGGCGAACATCTTCCCCAGAAAAAAGGCAGGCTGAATTCTTTCTAAAGTAGGAGAGAAAATTTGATGAGATACTCGACGGCCGCTAATTGAAAAATACAGTTAGCTACTTAACTGTCGAGTCATCTTTGTTTCTTTCCAAAACTTTGAAAAACTTGTATTTCTTCAACATTTTTGAAAATTTGATTTATATCGGAAAGAATAGTCAACCAAGAAAAAAAATTGCTCTCCTAAATTAATTTATCAAACCATCAACTCTAATTGAAATTGATTAATATTCTAGAATTTATTGAACTAACCAAGATTGAAATGATGGCACCCTGTTCAATAGATTATTTCTTGCTATGTTGGGAGATGAAAGTGGAATCCTGGAGCACGTACATAGTAAGAGCGTTAACAGTGTTAATAGAGTTAAACAGTATAAGGCTAGGCGTACACCGGTTAGTCAAGACAAGACAAGACGACATTAGTCACGTTTAGTCACAGTAATTCACATAGCTGCTTATGAAGCAGCACACACCGATGCAATGACTAATTAAGCAACTATGTGAAGTACTGTGACTAAACGTGACTAATCTCGTCTTGTCTTGTCTTGACTTAGGCTAGGCGTACACCGGTTAGTCAAGACAAGACAAGACGAGATTAGTCACGTTTAGTCACAGTACTTCACATAGTTGCTTATGAAGCAACACACACCGATTAGTCATTGCATAGACGACGAAATTGCATTTAGTCACAGTACTTCATGACACACACCGATCAGTCATTGCATCGGTGTGTACCGCTTCATAAGCAACTATGTGAATTACTGTGACTGAACGTGACTAATCTTGTCTTGTCTTGTCTTGACTAACCGGTGTACGCCTAGCCTAAGAGTTAAATGCGAAATTAGAGCTAAAATCTTTCAGGGCCAGCTGTTGTCTCTAAATAAATTGGAACAAACGAGAGTTTTTGTCATGCGTTTTTCATTTGCTTTAATGTATTTAGAATCTTTGCGCATTATTTTATCCGTACAAAAAAGCATGCGTTCGATTTTAAGGTTAGCGGCTCTTGAGAGAAGAAGTCTGAAAGATAACTAATACAAATGGGAAAGCAATAACTTGATACCAATCGATAAAAAACTGGTGTTATTGAAACCCGAATACTGGAGTTATCAACACCCAACCAAAAGTAAATCCTATTGAATTTCGATCAATCCACACAGAAGACAATGTCTCATGACGGCTGACATGACGGGACCTCTCCAAAACTAGTTTCCACACTTCTTTCTCTTTCTCCACTTCCTACTTTTTATTTTTCTCTTTCGCACTCATTTGATGACACCCTGACGTCAAAGACCGCACAGACTTGATGGTGATTGACAAGTTTTTTCCTAATACACGACTACATTCTCCACACTCCATCACATTTTCTTTCTTATTTGTCTTCTTTTCCTTCTTCTTCCTCAACCTTCTGTTTCTTGTCAATATCCTTTTCATACTTCTCCTACTTATCAACCTCATCCATCTTATCTTCTCTTCATTCTATTTCCCATTTTTCATAATTATTTTTCTCGTCAATCATCATAGGTTCTTTTACATCTTCTTTCAGTCATATTCATCTTTTTTCCTCCACCTCCTCCTCATATGGTTATATTCTTCTTCTTCTTATTCTCCTTTTTCTTCTTCTTCTTTCTCATCTCCTTGTGATTGATCTCTCACATTTCCTTCCTTATCATCTAGACGTATCCTTGATAAATCTCACAATATGCGTATTTTTCTCATTTATTTCCTCTCATGGTTCTCCTCCTCCTCCTTCCCCTCCTCCTTTCCTCCTCCACCTCTTCTTCCTTGCCTCCCTTCCTCTTCTTCCTCTTCTTCTTCTTCTTCTTCTGATATTTGTTTTTCTTCTTCTCTGTTTCCTTCTTCTCCTTCTTTGCTCCTTTTTTTCTCTTCTCTGTTTCCTGCATCTCCTTACCTTCCGCCTCCTCCTTATAATTCTCTTCTTCTCCTACGTTTATTCTATTACCGCCAACTTCTTCTCATCATCACCTTATTTCGCGTCTTCTTTTTCTCCTTCCTCTGCTACTCTTTCTCCTTCTTTTCTCATTCTTTTCCCACTCTTCTATTTTTTCTACTTTTCTTCTTCTCCTCCTATTCTCCTCTCCTTCTCTTACCCCTCTCCCTGCTTTTCATCACACTCACCTCCTCCTTGTTCTCTATTAGCACCGTCTACTAATATCCCTCCTTGTCCTCCTCCTACTCTAATCTAATCTAAGTTAATCCTCCTCTTGAATCTCTTCTTCTGTTTTTATTTTTTCTCCTCCTCATCCTCTATATCATATCCTCCTCCTCTTCCTCATCCTCTATCTCATATCCTCCTCCTCCTCATCCTCTACATCACCTCTCCCACCTCCTCCTCATCCTCTACATCATATCCTCCTCCTCCTCATCCTCCTCCTCATCTTCTATATCATCTCCCTCTCCTCCTCCTCATCCTCTATATCATATCCTCCTCCTCCTCAATATCATCTCCCCCTTCTCCTTCTCATCCTCTATATCATCTCTTCCTCCTCTATATTTTTCATCTCTTCCTGTATATTCTCTCCTCCTTCGCCATCATCTTCTCCCCACTTTTTCAGTCCGACAACCGACTCCTCGTCCGGAATCAGCAAACATTTTAATGGCACCGGAGTCGCATCAAGTGGCAGAGCACCTCAGTCCCTCTTCTTTTTCTAATCGCCAACCGCCGCTCAAATTATTAATACTAAAGGGGTCGATCAACCCAACATCACAACTCTCTTGTTGTTCAGCTGTCGCCACTGCCACCGCAGCCACCTGAAACCATCTTCACGTTTCAACTTACACTCAGTGTCATCTGCTCTACTCAACTCGCCAATCTGATCATTGACATGTTAAAGACCTGCTATCGTGCTATCAGTTCTAGGAGGAATATCATCTTGTTCGAAGGCGATACAGTGGTAATCAAACAATTGTTTAAAACAACAAAACAAGAAATTCTCCTTCAATTTACACAAAAAGTCCAAATCCAGGTAATGTTAGTAGATAGTAAAGTTAACTTCCATAAAGCACCGTTTCACGGAAGAATTGGATTTATCGTTTAATTTTTGTCGCCATGCATGTCATATAGTGTGACCGGTAAATCGCGTGATTTTCGATTTGAACTTTACCATCCACACACTACGACTGGCATGTTATCAAAAATCTAACGAAAACAGAGAGTGACGATATCAACGCCTTAATGCAATCATGCTTTTGCAAAGTTTCAATAATTCCTCCCTATAGAAATATTGTAATAATATTTTTCAATCTTAGAACGTTTCTGAAACCTTGTGAAAAATCTTGTGAACAGACTTTCCAAAACTTCTCAAATGATCATTAAGGCCGTGAGCCCACGGAGCAACTGCTATCTGACTTCAGTCAGCAACCCAGCGTTGCCAGATCCCATTGGTTGATAGGTTAGATTACCAGATTACTCGAAAAACAGCCAAATGTTATCTGGCAACGCTGGGTTGCTGACTGAAGTCAGATAGCAGTTGCTCCGTGGGCTCACGGCTTTAGAGTGATATCAAGGCAACTGACATGTTGAGTGAACAAATTTGGGTGAGAGCAACAAATAAATAAGGACAAGTTTTGAGTAACGAGATAGAAGAAGAAAGTAATGAGTAACGAAATAGAAGAAGAAAGTAATGAGTAACGAAATATAAGAAGAAAATAATGAGTAACGAAATAGAAGAAGGAAGTAATCACTAATGGAATAGAAGAAGAAAGTAATGAGTAACGAAATAGAAGAAGAAAGTAATGAAACGTAATGAGTAGAAGACAGTAATGAGTAACGAAATAGGAGAGGAAAGATGAAGGGGAATTCTTGAGTAAATCAAACATGATAAGTATAAGTATAAGGTTGAGAAATGAGTGAGAAAAAGAGTAAAAAAGGGGAAGCATTGAGTAACTTGGTGAATACGAAAGAGGAAGGAGATAGGGGAAGCGATCAAAGTGGTGATAAATCGTGAAAGAGGGAAGGATTGTGTGATGAGAAGCGTTGTCGACAACTAATGATCCGAGATTAGAGCAAGCGTGAGTCAGTCAATGAGTATGATAACAGAGTCCGATAAGAAACCGAGCTCCCCATTTCCTCAACAGTTCCCTTTCGTCATTCTTTCTTCCCCTCACTCTTTCCTTTTCCTCCTCCTCTTCTTCTAAACTTATCTTGACTACTATTCTTAGTTAGTTCTATTGGATCATCTCACTCCTCCTCTCAGTTTCAATCTACTACTTGATCAATTCTTCCTCCTATATGTCTCATTCTTTTTTGTCTTGGCTTTAGAACATTTGCTTTCAAACAACCATAACCTTTACCACTTTTACAACATTTTTAATCTTCTTATAATCCTCTCTATTCATTCACTTCAATTTTAAATAATTTTCCACCCAATCTTCTTATCCTCTCCTTGTTCATCTTCTTACTCCTTTCTCACCTACTAGTTTTCTATCCTTTAGATCTATTTTCTCTGTCTCTTCCCTGCTAATCTTATGAATCCTCTTAGCTTCTGCTCAACTTTCGTATATTTTCTTACACTTTCTAGATCCTCTTGTACTTTCTCATATTTTGATCTTCTACTTCCTCTTTCACCTTCTTCATACTACAGTTCATTGTCAACCGAATCAATTTTCACCTTCACCCAACACCTCCCATCATTATCTTTTCAACTTTTCTTCCACTACTTTCCTCCTCTGCAATCCCTACCTCAGCTACCATCTTCTAACTCTAAATTTGCCTTCCATCTCTTCCTCCATCTCATCTCCTTCTCTCCCTTTCTCATTTGCCTTCTTCGTTCTTCTATGTCTCCTTCTTACCAGTTCTTCCTCCACCCAATCAATTCTTAAACTCTCCCAACTTTTCCTTTCAACTTCCCTACCACCTCTTTCCATTCCACCATTGTATCCTTTTTCCCGTTTCCCCAGTTTTCTTTTTTCTTTTCCCTTCAGTTTTCTTTTCCCTTCACTTTTCTTCTATTTTTTCTCTTCACGTTTCTTTTCCCTTTTCCATCCACTTTCCTTTTCCCTTTACCTCCTCAGTTTCTCTTTATCTCATTTCTACCAGTTTGTCCTCCAACCAATCAATTATTCTACACCTTCCACCTTTCCCTTTTCCTCTTCAACTTTCCTCACACCTTTCTCCTTCCCTTCCTCATCCTTCAACATTTTCCTTCGCCTTCCATCCTATCCTCCCTTTCCCTTTCACCTCTCCCTTTCCCTTCCACCTTCTGCCTCCTTATCAGTGACGTTATCTGAACACCACCAGTCGGGTACAATGCGGGCGGGCGTCCGTTTCAAAAGCGTGCACTTTATCTGTCTTCTCAAACTTTCACTGTTAACTACTATTACTCTTATATATATATATAGTACATACAGTTATATACTATTTCGTGGCAGGTTCCCTCTGCTCACCAGGAAAAATGCAAAAGTTAGCTACTTGATGTGAACAGTGCCCTACATCTCAAACAACAAACTCTACAAGTTCCACGGAAATCTGAGGTTTCACTGATTTAGAAAGTTTGCACCGGAATGGAGTTGGATTGTAGCAAAAAGTCGGAATGTTCACAGCGAGTAGTAAATGATGGAGGGTGCTTACTATTTTTCTTCTCCGATATTCCCACAACTCACATGAGTCTTGTACCAACTTTTAACGAGTAATGCCACTATTACTAAAACTCTCAATCAAATTTGCCTTATTATTTCAATATTTTTGAAGATTTTCCATAGCTTTCCACTCTATTTTTCAGAATGGGTTCAACAGTACTACGGTATGGAATAATAAGATAATAATAGTAATCGGGGACCGTGAGGTAATGTAATGACGTATTTGCTGATTGAACACAAAACGATACCAAAGAATTAGTTGATCTATCGTAGAATATTTCAAGAACTTGAAATACCTTGTATTGAAGGTAAATAATGATTAAAGATAACACAAAAATACCAAAGAAATTGGTTGATCTGTAGTGAAATATTTCATAAACTTGGAAAATAGATTAAAAAGAGGTTGAGTTTTTTCAATAACACTATTTTTTCAATTCACTATAGTGCGATTCACGTCAAGAAGTCAGCATTGCTTAGATGGGAGTTTGCTATCCTTGCTCAGCACAAGGCAGTTGCTGATGTCTCTATCCTATTCGCACTGTGCATAGTTGCCGCACTGTGCATTGTTGTCGCACAGTCCCAACAAACAGGTTTGGTGCAGTTTTCTCTTTCTCTCTCAATGAAACTTGGCATCAATGCTCCTCATATAAACAATACTGACTTCTTGACGTGAATCGGACTATAGTGCATCATTTTTTTGCTTTCCTAAACCACTTTATATTTTTTCTCTTACTATACAACATTTATACTCTTAAATCTCTTTCATTTTTTCATTATTGATGAATATTACATCACAATTGAATTAAAATAAAGATACACTTCCCAAACTCAGTCTTGAAAAAAAGAAATGATTTTTCTACTTAGAAAATAATCAGAGCCGAAATTCCTATACAATACATTACAACAGTAGAGACGGAATAAGGAAGAAGAACAGTATCCACAAGTAAAGAAAAAGAACTGGCGTACAAGTATAGAAAGTAACGGGTATTGAAGTGTTCCATTGATGAATAGCAGAGTGGCAACGAGAGAACATTTACAGATCGAGAATCGTATGCAGCCGTGAATCAGTGACTTGTAGCAAGGGTAGTGGCCTACATTGTCCCTGACAAATTGCTAAGTCAAGTAGTCCCCCAGAAGGGATTTATTCACACACCACGCATACTGCAACAACCAAAACACGCTTCCCTTTCAATTCCTCGTTTCCTTCCATATCACTACTTCTGCTATCTACTTTTCAACTTTCCTCCTTCTTATTCTTCTTTCTTCTTTCCCTTCCCTCTACCCTCTTCTTTCACTTCCTTCTCTTCTACGTTCACCTCTACTCACAACTCTTTCTCTTGTACACCTAATTTCATTCTTTTTCTTTACTTCTTCCTCTTCTTCTTATTCTTTTCTTCTTCTTTCTTCTTCTTCTTCTTCTTCTTCTTCTTCTTCTTCTTATTCTTCTTCTTATTCTTCTACATCTTCCTGCCCTCCCACTTCTCTTCCACATTCTCTTATTTTATTCCTGTATTCTTCTTTTTCTTTTTCCTTAGGCTAGGCGTAGTCACAGTAATTCACATCACCGATGTAATGACTAATCGGTGTGTGCTGCTTCATCTGACTAACCGACACTTCTGAATTCATCTTTTCACCTCCCTCCTCTTTCATCTTCTTCCATTCCTTTTCCACCCCCTCCTTTGGTTTTGCATACATCACTAGCTCTCCTTCTTTCTTCTTATTTTTCCTCTTCCTATCCTTCTTTAAGTCCTTATTTCTAGATACTTTCACTTCTGCATTATGCATTTCAACACTTATATTTCTTCCTCCTCTTCCTCTTCCTTCTCTTCTTCTTTTTCTCCGCCTCCTTCTCATTCTATTCCTGATTCCCTTCTCTCCCTTTACTTCTAAATATAAAATTCTATACTTCATCTTATTATTGTACTTCTTCTCTTTTTCTACTCCTGATCCCATTCCTTTTCTATAATTCTGAATTTGTATTCACATTTCTTCTCCTCCTTTTATTATTTCTTCTTCCTCTTCGCCTGATTTGCTCCCCTCCCTTTATTTCTTTATTTGGCTTTCAAACTTCTTTTTCAACACAGCTTTCTCCTTCTTCTTCTTTTTTTCATCTACTTCTTCTTTTCTCCTTGTTCTTCTTTCTTCTTCTTTTCTTCTTCTTTTTTCCTTTTATCTTTTTCTTCTTCTTCTTCTTCTTCTTCTTCTCCTTCTTCTTCTTCTTTATATCTCTATTATATTATTGTTATTATATTATCTCTATCCTTCTCAAGCGCTATTTTTATTTTTTCCGTACAATTCCTCGTTCAATGCCTTTCTTCGCCCGGTTCAATGCTTTCAATTCCCTGTACGAACCTAGAGAAAAGCTTCGCGACTCATTGTCCCCACTTGTTAATGTTCTCCCATTCACCGGCAGACTATAATGGAGAATCAAGTACAATGCGAGAGTAAATTCTTAGCTTTTGCCGATTTTTTCAGTTTTGTTTTGATTCTCTTATTCTTTACAATAGATTATTGTCTGCTTTTCTGTAATCCATTCTCCTAGTCACTTATTGTCTAATTCATTTCATTCCATCTTACATCTTCCACTCTCTCAGGATAGAAGAGAAAAAGAAAGAAGAGGTGGGAAACTGGGAGATAATAAGAAACGAGCACGATATAAAATAACTTAAAAAGAGAAAATGATAAACTAGAAAAATCAAACAAGAAGTGATGGGCAAAATTTGTGTGAAAGGTATTAGAATTAATCTCTTTATTTTATTTTGCTGGGGATAATGCCCACAGAAACTTTAGGCGTGGGTAATGAGGAGGATGATAGTGAGAGATGAATGGACCTACAGCTTTAGGTGGGTTCCGAACCACAAGGAAGCGATTTTGAAGCTCATAAATTTTTAAGCTATGTCCATGTGAATAGCAAAATATTCCTGCATAGAGTACAATACCAGATTTAAAAAAGAGGAATTGTTCTATTTCTATGAGCATAAAATTTGGAAACTTACTCATCATTCTATTAATACTTATCATTAGAAAGATTGATTGGAAAGATTGGATTGGAGGAAAAAAGTGGGAATTTGATAGAAGAGACAAAAATAAGCACTGATAAGAAATATGAGATTAAGTAGCCTACAATGTACGTATTAAAGTCTCCTAACCAGTCTTTATCTTTTTTTTATCATTGTCACAATTCCTTTTCTGAACAACCCAATATTCTTTCTTCTCATTCTCAGATGCAAAAATTCTTCTAACTCTTTTTCAGAACCTTCTCTTTTTTCTGCAAGTTGCAACAATGGTCAATTGTTGCGCGGCCCACACTCTCAATTCGTCTAGCTTAATTAGAAGCTGGCCGGACTCAAATTGAATTCAAGTCTAGACATTCAATATTCGGTTCGCTAATTATATACGAATACGAAATCAGTCAGCGCTTGTGACTTCATTCAGAGCGACAAAAAAGCGAACCGGTATTGTTTCTGAATTGCAATGACGTAGGTTCGTAGCTGCCACTTGAGATTGGGTGCACAGCGGTGTAATAATTGTTTTAATGAATAATTCATACCAGTCTCACAA
Source organism: Laodelphax striatellus (assembly GCA_017141395.1). Taxonomy (NCBI): domain Eukaryota; kingdom Metazoa; phylum Arthropoda; class Insecta; order Hemiptera; family Delphacidae; genus Laodelphax; species Laodelphax striatellus. The sequence continues at coordinate 14,310,556 of CM029539.1, forward strand.
TAAAGTTCATTAGAAATTTCAATTACATCCACCAGAACGTAAATCATCTCATCTCTATCAAGTGGGACAGAAATAATCGAAATTCACAGCCGGTCGCACAGAATATATCGGTCAGAGTTTGATCACCAAACAATAATTTGATTTTGAAAAGGGTGGAAAATTGACCGGAGTTTCTGCAACCGACCCTTTTTTATGATCAATGAAACGAAAGTCAATGAACTGAGAGAACATGAGGATTTGATTGGCTTGATTAGGCCATTTGATTGGTACATGTACATCACAAATCCTTGATTGTCATAGTCAAATACAGTATATGTTAATAATTATTTAATGAATAATATAAATTATTGAACGATGTGACGATTTGATGCTATGTGATAATATTGAAAAGATTGCAATTTGCAATGTATCTACACGAAACGGCGAAGTTTGAACATTTTCAGAAAAGGATGTTCCATGATAACCTTACCGTAAACACTTGGCCTTGGATGAGAAAGAAAGAAAAGAGATACAGAGAAATATAGAGAGAAAAAAAGAGAGAGTGGGAGAGAGAGAGAGTGAGATAGTGAGTGAGATTGATTAAATAATGAATATTTTTTCACCTTGTTCAATACAAAAATGCTGTGGGCGAAATTGAGGCATAAAAGCCCCCTCTTCCATTTAATCCACAAGAAAGACAGAAAGTATATTTTTACAAGAGAAAAAATAAAAACTGTGAAATTAAGATACAGAGAAATGAACATAGTACATCATTCCTATTCAACATTTAATTAATTTACATAAAACTCAGCTAATAAAAGAGAAGAGGAATTCTTGATAGGCGATGAAATAAAAGTGAGAAGAAAAAAATATATACAGTATAAAGAATCCGTTACAAATAGTTTTGTCCTCTGCGTTGGGTTGAAACATTAGATTGAAAATCCAGTTCAGAAAATAGGGTGAAGACGATCATCTGAATAGAAAAAAGACAAAAATCGTTCCGTTGCACTTCATTAATGTAGTGGTACAGCTAGTTCAGACCTGCATAGTCGACTTCCATCCTACTATCGATGGTAATTTAAAAACAATTTCAGCAGAAACGTGATTCTCAAGATCAATTTCAACTTGTTATTGATTCTCGCAGCCTATCGAGTGCAATAATCGATAGTGGGATAGGAATTTCTCACAGGAAATTAGACTTTATAAGCAACTAATCGCTAGGCGGAGGTTGGACTATTTGAATCGGGTTCACCGACAGATTACAGAGCGTCTTCAGATAATTCTGCTTTTCAACGAAGATAGACTAGAAATCTGATTGAATCTAATGCATTATCAGACAGGAAATCTGATTTTGAATCAGGGATGTTGATTGAAGATCAGATAATCGTAACACATCCTTAAAAGTAGGAGGATAGAGTAAGTATGAAGTGAAGAAGTAACCGTATATGAAGTGAGTACAGAAGATTAGTAGGCCTGAGTATGGGGTAAAAAGTTGATATAGTGAGTAAGGTAGTAGCAAGATTATATCCAGTAATCTTGAGGTAGCAGTATATTGAGTATAGCAGGATTAATTTTACTAGTCAGAAAACAGCTGTTCCGGCAATACGTAAACAGTGATTTTACGCAGCTTTGACACAATAATCCAAAGGTTTAAAGACCTTTTCGAAATACCTTTTCAATAATCTGCGAATTTCAGCATTTTTAGGTTAAGTATTGTGATATTGATTGTCGAAACAGCTGTTTTCTGATAAGTTGAATTAATCCTGCTATATTAAAAAGCTCTTACAATGCTCTTGTGTAGTAGTTATAAGGTGATATTGTTGTAGTTAGATATTGTTGTGATATAGTTGAGGAGGAGGAGAAGGAGGAGGTGAAGTAGGAGGAGGAGGAGGAGGAGGAGGAGGAGGAGGAGGAGGACGAGGAGGAGGATGAGAAGGAGGAGGAGTAGGAGTAGGAGAAGTAGGACGAGGAGGTGGAGGAGGAGGAGTAGGAGGAAGAGTTATCTGTATTAAATAGAAAGACTAAATTTTGCCACCATTAATCTATCAAAATAAGGTGATACCGGTTTCAGTTGTTACATCATTATCAATCTCTGGTAAACCAGAATTGATTTAAAGAGCAGCAGAATATTATGCTCCTCTTCACTTAAGTTAATGATAATGGTGTAAAATCCGAAACCGATCTCGTTTTTCCTAAATTTGTGGTTGTGCCAACTTATAATATTATTACAATATTTCAAAGTTCATCCATTCAGTTAACACAGGAAGGAGTGATCCAATATTTGACGAAACAATTTGACAAATTTTATTCGTGGATACGACAAAATCTAAAATTGAATAAAACTATTTTCTGAAACTGAAACAAATTTTCAAACATCATTCACAGCCATTAATAACAGGCAGCAGTAACGGAAGTTGAGTTCTGCAGGTTGGAAAACATAACAGCGTTTTAGTTTGAAAAATATTGCATGTAGTTTTAGAGTTCAGTGAAAAATTCTGGACTCTAGTTGATAGTTAGGCTAGGCGTACACCGGTTAGTCAAGACAAGACAAGACGAGATTAGTCACGTTTAGTCACAGTAATTTACATAGTTGCTTATGAATCAGCACACACCGATGCAATGACTAATCGGTGTGTGTTGCTTCATAAGCAACTATGTGACATACTGTAACTAAACGCGACTAATCTCGTCTTGTCTTGTCTTGACTAACCGGTGTACGCCTAGCCTTACTGAATCCAACACAGACAAAAAACTGTGAGGAACGAAAATGAAAGAATTGTTCTTAGTGGTATCATTAAATCACATTTCAATTGTCATCCTGGCACATGGAACACATCATCATTATCTATTATTAAAGTAATTGACGGGCGGCCACATCTACAAGACAGAACACATCTTGCTAGAGTAATCATTTTGGTTATCTATTTTTAAAACTCTTTTCAAGCCATCCATCTTCATTCTGATTCAATACTTCTTTCTCCCTTCAGTTCCATTTCAGTTACACTTCAATTTATAATTTTTTCATGTATTGAAAACAATATACGAAGTTCAAAATAAAATATTTCTTCTAGAAGAAAAAATTGAACTAGTAGTCTAACAAATCGATTTGGTCTAATAAAAAAAATCGTCGAGTGTCTTCTTACGATTTTTTATGAATATGTTATATTTTAAAAATCATTCTCCATGTGAAAGAGAAGCTTGATAAATAAACGAATGTATAAATAAATAAATGATTGAATGATTTTGTATTGAATAAAGAAAGCGATTGGATGAATGATTGCTCTGGGTCTGATTGATCAGTTTATTGGTCTCAGTTTGATACTGTATAATGATTGTTCAGTTTATTAGTATCAGATGTATTTCCATTAAATCAGGACACATTTTGAAGAGGATCTTTCCTGTCAAGGAAAATTAAGAATAAAGGAGAGCTAGACTCAAATAATAAGGTGATGTATGACCTCCATCAATGCATTTAATGTTCGAACAATTTACTGAATTATCATCTCCATCTCTTCACTAAATTGAAATATCCTCTTATAAACAATATCCACGCAATATACGCATAAAAAACAAAGTTAATTGTTATATCTGATCATCATTCACGTCCCACAAAAACAAGCTCAACAAAAGTCAATGACTTTTATGGCATATAAAACATTTCAACCATAAACACCCACATTCAGGAAACACGAGATGTACAAATGTTAAAACTACAAGGCCTACACGAAATAACCTAAACAGGCAAGATAAAGAGAGTGGAAGGGTAATAAAACTTAAAAGTTGAGGCTTGTGTGTATATTTGTGAGTGGATGTAGCCAGAAAAAAATCGTTAATTTCGAGTTCTACATCACTGTTTGCGATTTAGAACGTTTCTTTTTATTGCTCCGACTGCCTGCAAAATGAAGAGATTTTGCTCGTTAAGAACGGCCAGAGGAAATGTATTAGCAAGCTATTAGGAGCAGCTATTTTATTGGCTAGGTGACATGGAATTTGAAGTGAAACGCCGCGTGTCCGTGTGTAGGAGTGAGATGGAAAAAGGCTTGGTTGATAAATATTAATAATATTCAAACGATAATAAAATATTTTAACGAGGTATCAAGGTTCGATGTATATTTGCAATAAAATTATTATAATAAAATTAATTCTTGGATGTCAATTCAATTTACATGAGGTTAAAAGTGGATATGTTTCTCCCTTCCTCTTCCTCGTCTGCCTCCTCACTATCATCATCTTCTTCCTCCTCCTGCTCCTCCTCCTCCTCCTCCTCCTCCTCCTCCTCCTCCTCCTCCTCATCCTCCTCCTCCTCCTCCTCAACCTATCTTTTTTCTTCTTATTCTTTGAAGGAAGTTGTTAGTAAGTTTATTTATTAATTTTCAAAATTGATAAGGTAAGGATACATTTCGATTCTACTTCTTGTGATGTTTGATATTAGTGGAAATTGATAGAGTTGAGTTTCATTTTAAAACATAATTCTTCACTTTTGAACGTTATAATTGGGGATTTTCTTTCTAATTATCCTCGTATTATCTTCTAGATAAACATTACTTCCTAATGAGGTTTTCGTTCACATTTTTCAAAATCTCTTCAGTTCTTCCACAACTCAATCCTCATGATACGAAAAAAATAGCTTACCGGCTGAATAATAACAAAGAAGATATAACGAACAAAAAAAGTAGCAGAGAAAAGCCAACGTATAATGAAAGTTTCAAGGTAGAGCTCCATGTTGGAAAATTACTGAAAGCCGGAACAAGTATTTTCTTTTACGGGAAACTCGCCAAAATATCCATCAAAAGTTTTTCCTTTGAATGGAAATTCTAAGCTCCTGGAATGAGGGAATGTCTACAATGTTCGGTTGAAAAGTTCCTAATGGAAACGCATATTTCATGTTATAATGAAAATTCAAAAGTCTAGATTGATAGGTTGTGTTAATTCGCCGTTCACTTCTGAGAAAACTTGATTATTTTCACTTTTGGAAGGATATAACATCTATCAAGTCACTGTTTTCAAGGTTATTCTGAGAAACAAACTCATTTTATTTATTCAATTTCTACTACTAAGAAACTGACTACATGAATTATTGTAACAGAAACCTCCTCGATCAAACATTGAAAAGTAAGAAAAATTTTACACTTCTCTGAAATATTCATAACGAGAACTGCTGTTCTCAGAAATCAATTTAATCATTTTTAAAGACTATTCTACTCATTTTTCGATTATTTGTAAGCTGCAGTTACTGTTTACTGCATTCAAAATGGAAGCGTACAGGAACGAAATTTAAAGTACTCAATGGAAAACTTTTCAGAATTATTTTTAGTGCGATGTAATAATATTATCCAGTGAGATATATTATCTCATTTTTATAACCTTAGAAACGTATCAGTTCTAATACAGAAGGACAAACCAATCAATTATATGTATCACCTCATTCAACAAGAACGTATTCAACAAACACTAGTAATATTTATTCAAGTAATATTAGCAAGTAATATTTGCACCCCATACGAATACTACTCTAAACACCCACTCTAGTACATAGTTGTCCATAGTTGAGTGAGTTAATTTTCCACACAAAAACTCTTGTATTATAACACATTTTTTTATCTTTTACAAACTTTAACACAATTCTGTATTAATAACTGTAGATGTTTGTAAATTGGTATTCGTAGTAGTATTAGTTTTTTGGAAAATAAATTACTGTATTTATTTATTATTAATCCAGGTTGAAGGATTGCTCATTAGTCTCATAGTAAGAACTACAGTAACGATGGAAGATGAATCTCATTTTCAAAGACATTCTAATTAATTGTAGTTTATATTCAAGCTATTAAAAGTTAGTTTTTCAAAATATCTTGTCTCTCTGTCATGTCTAGAGTCTGTAAACCATCTGTCTCTTTTTTGCAAACTGATCCTGATCTCGCCAAGGAATTTGGCAGAGAATCCAACACAAACAGTCCAAGTCTCGCTAGAAAGGTAATAACTCGGCATATTCCGTCGAGACTGCTAGGAGAAAAATGTGACCCCGCAGATTTTCTGCTAATTTATTTTTGGCCAACGTGGATTTTACGGCTCGACTGAAGTCGGTCCAATTACTCACTCGATTCAAGATGGCATAAATATTTCAACTTGAATATTCACCGGCGGATTTTGTAATAATTTCTGGCTGGGACACCGTTAAGAGTTCATGGACCCATAAAGATACTCATAAAGATTTTATCGTGCATGTTCAACTCATGATAACATTGTAGGGACAGTTTTTAAGTTGTTAAGCGATTTATACCAAAGCACAAATGTTATTACAACTGCAATGTTGATCGTTATGCACTCTTATTCAATTATAAAATGTTTTTGATCTAATGATGAGTTTCTTCAAATAGTAAGATGCCAGAAACTATAAGAAGATAATAGAAAATCTAAAAATATACTATAATGAGACCTTATCCCCATATGCAACATCTTCATTTGAACTAGGTTTAACAAATATATAGTAAAACTCTGTTTAAACTTTCGTTCTGAGTAGTTATAAACTTTTAAAACTTGTTTGACTGTGGATCTACAGTTATTTATTTAGCCATTTAGCGTATGGCTTTTTTATGAACATGGATCTACAGTTTAAACTAGGCTTGAACTTAGTTGAATCGATGATGTGCGCATACAGCCCTCTGTAATCACGAATGTTTTCAGATACAGTAATACTAAGAAGGAATCATAATAAACCTTAATTTTCAGTGATTAGAATAGTTGATGTCTCAAGCTTTAGGGAGATAATTAGTATTGAAAAAATAGTAAGAACCGTTAAAAACGTTAGTAAAGAGTCATTATTAATCACGTTCTATTCTATGTTTCTCCTGAGAGTTTTGAGTTGAAAATGATTTGATTTATAAGGTAATAACTGTGAACAGTTTAATTTATTGGATAAGATTGACCATTGATGATAATTCTTCTAATATATGACATATAAATGTTGTTTATAGTTTCATCAAGATGTAATGATATGAGGCTCCATGATCTGAGACTGGGTCAACAGATACATGAGGGACTGATTAAATAAATTTTGAAATACTCACTATTATTTGAATAATGTAACACAGCCTTTGAATGAGTCACACTCACCTAGAAAAAAGATAGAGTCAATATTAGAGAAAAACTAAAAAATGAGAATTTTCAATGTATGAAAGCGATATTAAAAACCGTTACAATAAAATTTAAAACTGAAACATTTCAAAAAAATTTCTTGTAATACTAGATTGATACAGGATACAGTGTGTAAACACTGATTAACGCAAACGAGGGAAAAAACCACAAATTCAAATAAATTCGAAGTTAAGGACTAAAAGCATTAATAAAATAATAATAAGGTAAGAAAATAAAAAATAGAAAAAATAATAAGATAAGAAAATAAAAAATAGAAATAATAATAAGGAAAAAATTGATCATCATTTGAGTTCACGACTCAAAAGCGTTCTATCTAAAAACCACACCAATTCACCGTGAAAACCAAATTCTACGATTGTAATTATTCCAAGCACCTAGTGGTAGTTAAATGGAAGTTCCGTGTTCAAATTTGACACAAACTGGCGGAAAATGATTGAAAGCAGAAGATTTGCGCTGATAACAGGCTGTTGAGTGTTGGGTCGGTGGGTTTTTATCGGCTTGCGAGTTCCAGAAAAGGCGAATTCCGAGCTGCGGCGGAATATTATCTTTGGCTCGCTGGACCTCAAAGGCAAAAAGCGGCAAGTCCCGTTCTGACATTTTCAAATCAAACCGGCGCCAGTACGGACAGACTTGGTCGGTAGGATTATCGACAGTTGTCTCGACTCGATTGTCACAAAAGGAAATTCTTGTGATGGATATTCATTTCAAAGAAATAAGAAAAGTACACATAAACTACGGCCATTGAATATATATCCTTTGGATGTATAGGATATATCCTAAAGGGTATATAATTATTCAATGCTAGGACGGACCTGGAGTCTGTTCCGAAAATCTTCAAGTCCTGTAATACAGGAAAAAGGTAGCCATTATGTGATGTTTACACGTTGCTATTAGCACATGCAGTCAAAATTTCCAATTTTTAGAGATCAATTTATTAAAACTTGACACGTTTTTCTAGTGCATTGACTGTACCTGAAGATTCCGCTAGTTGAAAATCTCCATTTTCAAAGCGTGCAAATGAATTTCTGAGAACTGGAGAGGTTTTCTTTATTCAATGCCAAAGTTGCTGTGGAAAATTCTACTTGAACAAACTATTTTTTTCAGGATGAAACATTACAACTCATCTATTCACAAACATAGAGAAAAATTATTCTCCTTCTCCAATTCACACTTCTTTCACTAATAATTAGTCTTTTATTCTATAAAATAATAGTAAATATTATTACTATTATTTTAATTTTTTTTTTTTATAATAGTAATAATAAGTGAATTATTCTTTAGATATGAGAATATTTCGTGGTTTCTCTTCGCTCAGTTTTCAACACAAAAATGCCAAACATTTTGAGAAAAATTGGCTATCCACTTCTAATTTACGATGACACGACTCCTTTGAGGTGCTTTTACAACATAATAATTCTGGACGAAATACAACTACTACACGTAATCGTCACCACAATCTGTTCTGGTCACGTAAATTAGAGAGAATTTTGACAGAGACATCACGAAAATAAAAGGGAAACGCATTCGGGAGAATGAAACATCAACCAGGGCTATACGAAAGCGACGAGTTCTCTAATTTCCAGTCTCATTCACGTCTCCTTCTAATTCACCTTCTTCTTCAACCATTCATTATTATTTTCCTTCTTTACTGCCTTTCGCGATCTTCTTCTACCCTTACATTATCATACACTTCTATTCTCCTCCACATTCTCAGCATTATTCATTCTTAGTACAAAGAATCGATTTTGTCAAATTTCTCTTCATCAATTTTGAGTTAATACTCCTCAATTATGGATAGGTTTCACAATATAAACATCAACATTTTATTATTCATTCTATTGTTAATTTTCGTATTCTTGATCTTTCTCTCGTTATTTTTGTCCTATTTCTTTTTCCTTTTCGTTTTCCAACTTCTCCTCTCTTACTACGTTATTTTTCCATGTTATCTTCTCTTTCCTTTGTTCCTTTTCCCTCACTTTCCAGCAAACTTTAATTTTTTTCCCGCTAACTACTTTCTTCGCGTTTTAAACTGCTCCTCTCTTATCTCATCATTTCTTTGTTCTTTCTCATCCATTCCCCCCTTACTTTTCCAACTTCTCCAATATCAGCTCCTTTTCATGCTTGATTTTCTTATTCCTTTATTGCTTATTCCTTTAAATGAGAATTGTTACTAAATGCTATAATTTAAATGCTACTTTGTTTTTTCTCTTATTAATTCTCTCATTATTCTTCTAGTACTGAACTTCTATCTTTGAGTTTTCATCTATGCTTCTTCCCTTTATTCAGCATCTTCTCTGAAAGGAATTCTCTCTTTCTTCCTTTTCCTAACGTTATCCACTCTACTCTTCTTCTTGTCCCTTGTTACCTTCTTTATCGCCTTCTCTTATTACTTTCCTTTTGTTATTTCTTTTTTCTCATCTCCTTCCCCTTCATCACATTATCGTCTTCTCAAATCAAATCCATACCGTTTCCCTACTCTTTATTCATGTTCATTATCTTTCTTCTCCTCCTCCTCCTCCTCCTTCTTCTTCTTCTTCTTCTTCTCTCACCCCCCTCCCCCTTCTTCTTCTTTCACCCCCCTCCTTCTTCTCCTTTCCCTCTCATTATCCTTTTTCTCCTCCTTTGCACTTCTTTCCATTTTTTATCTTCTCTTTTCCTTGTTCTTTTCCATCATCATTATTATCATCATCATCATCATCATCATCATCATCATCATCATCATCATCATCATAATCTTTTCTCCTTCTTCTTCTCCTTATTCTTTAAATATTGTCCATCATCTCCTCTTCTTTCTTCTTATTCTTTACATTCTCCATCATCACCTTCTTCTTCTTCTTCTTCTTCTTCTTCTTCTCCTTCCTCTTCTTCTTCGTCTTATCTACTACTTATTCTCTTCCTTCTACATCTGTCTCTCTCCATCAACTCTCACCAATCAGCCAAATGCCTCTCTCAACTCTCTGGATGCCGTCCAAGCTGGCATGTATAGTGTCACCACTACCAACTCATTCACAAATGCCGACAATTTACAGCTGTCCACACTGCGCTGGACAACTATCGCCAATAATTCAACCGTCAATTAACAAGCCACCGCCGAATTTAAACTAATTTGTCTCCACTCATCCTTTTATTCTTTTTTCTCCATCGTTCCCATCTTCTCTCACATCTTATTTACTGGTCCTTCTCCTCCCAACTCCTCTCCTCCTCTCTTCCTAACCGTTCCTCCACTTTTCATAGTCCAATCAATCTCTCCACATTGTTTCAAATTTAGATCTAATTCAAACGTCACCTGAACCGAACTTTATTTGTGCGTTACCTCATTTTGATCTCCACAAACCATTCTATTCGGAACTTATAAACTTGCTTGACTTTGATGTCTTTGAGTCTTGCATCGTAAATATTCTCAGTGGATCTTCATTACAGTACAAGGATAAAATACATTTTAGAACAAATTTTACATTTCTTGTTAATTGAATTTTGTTCTTGACGAAGGATAAAATACATTTTGAAACAAACTTTACATTTCTTGTTAAATGAATTTTGTTCTTGACGTAGCTATGAAGAGTACAAGTTTTCAAATTGAGATAGAGTGGGATAAATTTCGTAAATAATAGTAGAAAACTTAACAATACAACCAATCTTGTGATATTCTACGGAAAATAAGTTCGAGTCAATAAACGTTTCAAACAAGATTCATTTGTGGAAATGAAGTTTGTTGTCTGTAAATACTCGTATTTCCAAGTCAATGTTAATTTATTCTCAAATGAATTTTTGTTCCTGTTTCATTGCCATTCATGCCATTGTTATTATTATAACAATAACAAAAATTATATTCTGACAGATGCCTCTTCTCATTTCCCGTTATTTTTCTCTCAATCTTTTCATAGTTTCACATATTTTTGTTGTTTCTCGTTAATTAACATCATAAAGCCTTTTTCCTGCCTTTCTTATCTATTTCTTAGTTACTTACCTTGAATACTCAAATTCACAAATTTTAGTTGCTTCTCGTTATAATCCTACCTATTTCCACATTTCTTACCTCTTCCTTGATTACTTTTCTACCATAATTCTTGAATACTCAATTTCAGTCTACAATATTATACAGAACGGGAATATTGTCTCCAAGACATTCACTTTTCAACACTTTAAATTTGAATATTGAAAACCATAAATATTGACTGTGACTGAATTTTTTTAAATTCGAAATATCAAAATCTTTCACTTTCATACACTGCTCCTCTTTGCTGGTCTACAAACTTTATAGATAAACACTGAATTAAACAGTTATTCACTTCTGTATTTCTCGTAATTCCACAAACAAGGTACTACTGTGATCACAAACAGAATATAACTCCCTCAAACCCCTTTAATCCCCCTATTCAGCCCATAACTCCCCTCTTCATCCACATTCCTCTCCTCTTCCTCCTTCTCTTTCTACTGCACTCTTTCAATCACCAGCACTAAACCCTTTTCCCACCTATTACAACCACCACCTTATCCCCACCCTCCTACTATTATAAGGGTAGCATGTGCGTTGTGAGACTACTAAGAACGGTAACCAAGAGTTGTACGATAATTTCCCTGCGCAGAACATTACAAAATTAACGTCCATTGCGCATCTCCCGCGTTCCATTCCGAGGCCCATCAAAACCTCCAATTTCACACCGGAAGAAGGAAAACTCTTGTATATGAGCCGTAATAAAAAATTACAAGTACGGCTTTTTCCCCAGTGAATACAAGGGCAAGAATAACAGTTTTTTTCTACCAACAACGGGGGAAATGGAGTGGAATTCCAAATGAATTATGAGCGTTTGTGTTATATTTTTCGTTGCTGACGGTGTTAAACGTTCAGCTTTCCTTCGAAAAAATTAGTAAGTTTGGAATAATTTTCGGTTACAACGATTTTGTCGGGGTAAACGTTTCGAACAAGGTGCGATATAATTAATTGAATTCTGTTCGTTGAATCAGCTAATTTTGAACAACACTTCAACATACAATATCTTGAATTATTTCAATTGTTGACCGCCAGATGAATTAACGTTTAATTATGATGGTTTTGAACAACTTTACAACGAGAATCCTTTTCAACGCCAAGAGCTTTAAGAACAGGTTCCACTTCATTTTTATGGATTTACTAAGAATCGGAAAATTATGATAGGCTGTGTAATAAATCTATGACATTATTTGATTCTCAACCATTTGAAAAAATCTGTCTTTTTTCACATCTGAACAACAATTTTATTTCCTATCAATTTCTTGAGTACGACAAAACCTTAGAAAATGAGAAATAAGAAAAAAAACAGAATTAAAAAAATCATCCAAAAACCCAAACGTCATTTCTATGATTGATAAAATCTTGAAAATTTTTAAGATTTTAATTTCTCAATAAATGAACCAGCAAAAACTGGACTTTATTAAAGAAATTGAGTTTACTTTGCTGCATTTTTCGGGATTGCATCACATTCAAACACAAAGTTTTCTGCTAGTGGTTTTTGCTGAAAAGATTTCCTACAACTGATAAATTGCACAAAATTCAATCATTTTGACCCTATCGATACTTCAAATCATAAAATTATTTAAAAATGAAGAATTATATCATTGCATGATTACAAATTCATGTAATCAGTTTTGTAAAAATTGAAGGAAAGTTGTGTTGACAATCAACTATTAAGAGGTAACTGTTACCACTGATTTTGAAGAGGAATTGATAAATTTGAATGAGAAGTTCAGTCTACTGGACTATAATATTCAACCAAACAGAAGTTACCCGGCAACAATATAACCTTTTCCCCTTTGTCTACACTCTTCAAGAAAGAGCATCGAAATTCTCAAAAACTTAATTCACCTAGTTGAACCAAAACTTGATAAAAGAGGGTTGTAAAAACATCTAACAACCGAAACCAAACATTCCCCTACAACAAAATGACCTCATTTCCTTCACAGTACACCTCTACGAATAAATACAGCACGCTCGACTGGATTATTTCACCAAGAAAGGGTAGTTGCATAAATTTTCCACTACCAACCCCCTGCAGAGGTAGAAGCAAGTTGCTAGTACCTGGTATCCCCCACATCGTTTGCATGATACAACTTTTCGACTTTTGTATCCACCATCATCATCCCCGTATCCTCCATAATCGCCGTAGTATCCGTCGTATCCTCCGCTTTCGCCGCTGCCACAACTATCCGACCACATGCTCCAAGGAGCCGAAACGCGCTACTGGACGCACAAGCCGGCCGCGTCCACCGCACCGGTTGCCCCGCTAAAAGCAGGAAGCTCATGAAGATACGGAGGGATCTAGTATGATACGGAGGATTCTGAATTTAGGCACCAAAACGTAAAGATGTACACAATGATACAATACAATTACAACTTGCTACAAATAGATTCTTCCAACAGAAGTTGTGATAAAAATTATTCTTATTCGTTCACACACGACAATAATGCAATACTAGTATTAAATCATCCATAAAAACAGTATGAATAATAATTCTAATTTATACATACATCATCAAAATAATTCAATTGAACTACTACTACTACTACTACTACAACAACTACTTTTTTTATCGTATGGCTTTTTATCGGTGGGGAGACCCTTACGGGTAGGTTCCACCTCGTCTAATTGCACAATTTTTTTTGTGTCGGTCACTTATCTGAGAGCGTTCTTCAATAATGTTCAACTACTGCTACAAGTAAATTCAACCAATAGTAATGGATAAATAAGTAAATTACAAGTGAAATCAACCAATAGTAATGGATTATTCTAATTAGTACTGCATACATCACAACGAAAGTCAACACAATGAACATCAAAATATGTTCACAGATGAGAAGAATATTAGAAATGGACCATTGAAAATTAAACCAAGAATATTGGATACACAATAATCAATTAAACGAAAATATGGATGGATCTATAAATAATTTAAGAGACTTCCGCAGCTGCAAACATTGTCAGCAGAATGAGTTACTTGTGAAGATTCTCAAGAATTTGAGAGAATATTCCTCTGAACGAAATCTTTCCATCAATATTGGAAACGTTTTGTTGCAGAATGAAGTCATGGAAAAAGATGAATAGACCAATAATCCTCAAAAAATGTATCTCTTCATATAAAAATCCCTGATTTTTCGTTCGCATGGCTAAGGGAACAATTATTCTCGTAACTTTAAAATTTTATTTAAAATAACTTTAGCCTATTACGCTCAGTGTTCATATTCTATTCATTGATAGAGATTGGTAGATGAGTGGATGTTAAAGATAGCACTGCAATACTGGACACTATACTAAAAACAGGTAATGTGAAAATTAGAAGAATGAATTATGATTCCCAATCTGTATTTAGAATACAAGATTCACCCCATGGGAAAATAATAAATCTCTAGCAAGAAGAAAGCGCAAATAAATCTCCAAGACATCTTGTATCGTGCCAAAAGCAGCTCCTGAGAAATAAATTGAGCATTCCTGCACAGAATCGAACCGGGGACCAGCTTCGGAGGGGACGAGAGCTTTCCCCCACTAAACCAAAACTACCAAATCGCGACCCTCTGGTTAAGCTAGCTGAAACCAGAAGCAAGTCTTCAGTAACTTGGCCGCTTCTGAGCCGTTCAGATAATGGTACCACGAGCTGCAAGATTAGCTGCAAGAAAAGACGCAAAATCGAGAATATCTTTTACTTGAACATGCACTTCAATTAGAAAAAAATTCACTTCGATTTTAGTAATTGAACTTTCACTTGTAATTCAACTAAATCTTTCACTTGAATTGGTACTTGAACCAATAGTTGTATTAGATCTTGATGTTTCACTTGGATAAGTACTGTATTTGAACTTCTACTTGTATAAGTAATTGAACTCAAACTTAAAATCAAGTTTGCACATGTACTTCATGATTGGTAATTAAAATAACCCAGAAATCATTGCATCTCGAACCGAAGACATCATTCTTTTCAGAACTTTTTTTATTACTTCCTTCATCAGTTTCTTCTTTGTAACATTGTAAGAATTTCATTGAAAATTAAGTATCTTATCAAAAAATCTACACACATTCTAAAAGAGTTCGAACAACTCCGGTAATGATTTCAGAAAAATTCTCTTTGCACTGTCATTACGTGATTAATCTGAATGATTCATAACAATGTGGACAATTTACATCACCCAATTTGTTATGTATGGCTTCTTCATCACAATTCAAGAAGTCGTGTAAAAGGAAAATGCAGAGACAAACTAGACATGAAAAGAAACAGTTCATTATTATGATCTCAAAATGATTTTTCAAGTGAGCTGTAGTACTCCTTATTCGTTCAAGCATTGATTCAGAACCATAAAACTCTTCAACTTCAACTTAATTTTTTTTATTTATATTACTTCCTTCATCAGCCTCTTCTTTGTAACATTGTAAGAATGAAGTATTTACTTCATTGAAATATAAGTATCTCATCAAAAAATCGCCACATATTCTAAAAGAGTTCAGACAACTCCGGTAATATCATTAATAGGAGACATCTGCTTTTTCACAAATTAAAACACTTCCTTTCACGTGTATTGACTAACGATGCGTTTTGTAATATGGTTCGCTACTATTCTAATTAATTCAATCAATTATTTATAATTTTATTGATTCAATCATGCCATCTGCACGATAAGATAAGATAAGATTACTTCATTCATGTAGATAACAATAATTATAACTGCTTAGATACTAGATTACAAAAGTTGTAAGTATAAGTAAAATTTTCAACAATGTAAAATTCAATCTAATAATGTGAACATAAGTGAGATTTATCTACATGAAACGGTGAAGTTTGGACATTTAAATGTCCAAACATGGTCCACAATGGTTAATTTGGACAATTAATTCTATCCTACAATTATATACAATTTATACCATAATTGCAAATTTTTCTAAGTTATCCTGATAAAATTCAATCTATAAAATGAACATGTAAGAAAAAATCCTTTATTTGATTATTTTGAGAATCGACCTCGCACATATAATTCGAGGGTGCTGAATCGAATCTGAAATCACAATTCCATATTGCGCAATTTAGATTTTGGTGAAGATTTCGCCACGCGTCGTCGCGCAGCCCAGTGGAAGAAAATTATAGAATCATCATTTGAACTCACACGGCACAAATAATAATCCCAGCACAATCATTAGCTTTAGCTTTTTACACCTTGCAATTTCTTCAAGACTCGTAGCTATAAAACGAAAATACGGTGGATGACGACAAAAATAAGAGATAAAAAACGAGAAAAGAGTAAAGAGATTGAGAGAAGACTCTTTTTATGTTCGGAAGCCCGAGTTTGCCAGTCTCTTAAGGGACCTATAAAACTAGTGACCCGGACTTAATGCCGGCTTATTTTCTTAGTTTGCTTTGAAGCTGCTACTCGGATCTGATAGCAGCGTTGATAAGGTTTCTACTTTTTCTGAACAGGAGATAATTCAATTGGAGATGATTAGAAGTGAGAATGATTGGGGAAGGAGGGGAAGGAAGAGGAGGGATGGGAGGAGATGTTAGTGGAAAAGTCGTAGGTGGGGAAAAAAGGATATAGAGGAGCAAAGGACAAGAACTTAGGCTAAGAAAAAAGAGAAGGCTACAAAAAGAGGAGAAGATATGGAGAAGAAAAACGAAAGAATGATATTGAAGAAAACTATAAGACAGGCGGAGTGATAGAGAAACAATCATAAGATTGATTGCTTTATACTTGTAGATTTATAAACAATTTAATTTTCGCTGTGATTCTACATTATAACACTCAACAATACAGGTACTGACTACAGTTTTACAGGCTTAGACTGGAAAATAATGCAACCATATGGGGATGAATTGGAATTTAATCAAGAAAATATGATAGAAACGTATTTTAATAAATAGTGATGTTGAAATTTCCATTTTCAAAAAAGGATATTCGAGTAAATACGAGTGGAGGATACGAAGGAGAGAAGGATGATGTGAAAAGAGGGGAAAAAGATGAAGCACAGGAGCTATTGAGAATGCGAAGGAGAAGAGATGAAGAATGAGGAAGAAGTAATAGAGAAGAAGAAAGAAGTAGACGAATAATATGAGTTTTCATTTTTTAGAAGAGGAAGGACACTCGAAGATATGAATAGCGAATAGACACGAGGGGAGAAAATATTAAAAGAACAGAATATGACGTAGCAGGATAATATTGATGATGAAAACAAGAAGAAGAAAAAGGATAAGAAAAATAGGAAGAAGAAGAAAAACAAGAAAAAGAAAGGAGAAAGGAAGAAGAAGACGAAGAAAAAGAAGAAGAGGAATACGAAGAGTAAGGAAAAAGGAGGAGAAGAAGAAAAGGAAGAGAAATGAGAAAAGAAGAAGAGGAAGATGTAGAGAGAATAGAAAATAGTAGAAAATGAATAAGAAGAGAAAGAAAAATAAGATGAAAGAAGAAAATGAATAAGAGGAAGAAGAAGAAGAAGAAGAGAATGGTGGAAGAGGTGGACGATCAGGAGAATGTAAAAGGACGATCAGTAAAAGGAGATGGAAAAGGAACAGTATATGGAGAAGCAGTAGGAGGAAAGTATGATGAAAAAAGGGTTGTTGAATTGTATGATCATATACGAAAAGGAAACTTATTAATTGGAACAAGAAGAGGATGTTGTGAAAGAGTTGGCAATCGTGATTATAGGAGACCCAAACATTGTTGAACATTCTATAACAAACTTTGTTACTTTTGCAACATATGTGTTTACAATGGGCGAAGCTGGAAGGATGACCAAAAAAGTAAGTTAATCAAGACTCAGGACTACGAGTAGTTCTAGGGGAGTTGAGAGTTCTAGGAGTTTGTCTAGAAATAATGAGATCAAGACTCTCCACTCGTGACGGAAAGTTCACATTCGTGAGCAAGAGTAAACACTAGTGGGCAAAACTTTCATTCCTGAATTAGGTGTTTACACGTTCGATTAAGAAATTAAAACTATTGTAATTGAAGTCTAAAATCGTGGAACAAGAGGATACCATGAAAAGTGTGAGTTTGCACTCGTGAAAAAAGTGTCTAGTTAGCTCCTCTACAAAACCACACTTCTTCTTATAAATAAAAGAAGATACGGTTGCGTTCGTGTGTGTGTTTATTAGCAAGATGCAAGCTAATTTTGTGGATTGCGTTCCGAAAAAATAAGAATGATCTAGACCTTGAAATTTTGCATACAGCTTCCAAAAATATCAATGTTATGCACCTCGAAGCCCAAATTTCAATTTTCCCTTTAGATATTTCAGAATTGAAGCTCAAATACCACTTCATTCCAGAAGGTTAAAATACTTCATAATGATTCGAGTTCGAGGTTAGAAACTTTAGTACGCTAATAAACGGGTGAAATTGCAACGGCTGCGGTGGAGCAGTTGGTTTAGGCGTGTCTCCCGTGTCTCCAGACCGAAGGGGCTCCAGTTCATCGGGGTTCGAATCTCAGTTCCTCCAAATTTTTTTGACATCAAACTTTCATCAAAATCAATTATTTTTTGCTTTTTCATCGAAATAAAATTAATTCTTTAATTTTTTCAGTTATTTATTATTAAACCAATATCAATTTTTCCAATATAAAACAATATTAATTTATTCAATTTTTCGACTTATAATAGTTCGTATTTTGCAGATAATTTTCAACTTCATGCAAGTAAAACAAGTTTTTCTACTACTGTACTTTTTACAAATCATATGATATTCCAATGTTGAAATTACATTGGGAAATAGAACCTAATCAAACTATTATTGAATTTGCTGTTTAGCGTTCTATGACAGCAATAAAAATTACAAAAGTTATGGAATTATCTGATGGAATAATAAGGAATAATATGGAATTATCTGATGAAATATCTGAGTACTGCATATTGTGGTACATTAATAAAAATTTGTAATGAAGGAGGATTATTCACGGGGATCCCAGTTGTCTCATAATTTTCGCAGTTCAAGAAGATTTTTTGTATGTGATGGCATTTGCAAAAAGTAATGAGATTAATAACGGGCCTTCTTAAAATAAAATGCTGACTGCTAACGGGAATATTGAGCTTACAGGTAACTTTACTTGACAAATGATGAATGTAGCTTACAGTAAAGTAGCGAGAATACTACTAACAGTATGCAGTTGTGTTTACTATAAAGAATAACTTGAGCTTATGCCACAATAAACTTTCATTTCCTTCCTAATATTTTCCTGTTAATTTCTGAATTGGTCCAATTCATTAGGCTACTTTATTGGATGTGATGAATTTCTCAATAAATTTAAACCACTATTTTTTGCCTTCACCTTATATGTTCAGTTTTAGCATAGCATTAGGCTATACAATATTTTAAAGGCCTAATCCAGAAAAATGAATAATATCTTTGATACACCAGGAGAAATTATAATGTAGCTTTGTTTTGCGGAGCTCCGTTGCGAAGCACGGGTGGCTTCTAGTTTTAAATAAAAGTCTAAACTCGTGGAGCAGAAATTGAAATCTGTAGAAAGTGAGAGTTCACACTCTCACACACTTATAAGGCTGCAACTTAGATGAAAAATTAAATGATGAAAATTGAGAAGCAAGAATTTCTGAGACAAACCTCTTGAATAAGAAGTTTGTAGTAATGAAACAATGATCCTATTGTTCCAATAGACTATTTAAACTCAGAACTTTTGGAACAATTGTTCCAATAGTAGTGGTTTTGAACAATGAAAGTCTTCTCATTCTTGTCTTGAACAATGAAATACTTCTGAAATACAGTCTCAAAAAAATTGTCTAGGTAGATCTAGGAGAGCACTCTATGGTGAGAATTTCAATGTTGTTGTTAACAAAAAGAAGTGACGTAATAGGGATGAAGAATAGAGCAACTCAGATTCAGTAATTGAGAAATATCCAAGAGGTGAAAATGTGACTATTCATTTTGCACAGACGACAGCCACGTAATAAATAATCAGAAAGTTTTCGTAATACCTTGGAATATAATTCAGTGAAACAATAAGCAGAAGGCGGATGGGGGGAGAGTTAGAGAGAGATAGATGGAAATGAAGAAAGAGAAAGGGATGAGAAATGTGAGTTTGTGTGAGAGAGAAGAATAAGAAAGGGATAGAAAGAGAGAGATTTATGTACATTGTGAGACGTACAGTAGAAGGGTGACTTATGAATGAATCTGAGTCTTCAAAGAGGGCTTACACTCTACAACTTAGAAAAATAAGAGAAAGATGAAAATTTCAAGAGAAAAAAAAGAAGTTCAAGTGTGAAACGGAAATTTGAAAGGGAATTTCAAGGGAGGCAAGGAACAAGATAAACGGAAAAAATAGGAAGTAAAAAAGTATTAATGAGAAACTTAGAAGAGGGAAGCGTTCGTTGAAAGGGTGAGAGAAAAACTAGAAGATTATGAGAAAAAACTGGGGGGAGCGGGGAATTTAGATGCTGAACTGAAGGAAGATAGAGAAAAGAAAGAAGCAATAGGAAAGTTTCAAAAAAAAGTAAATAAAAGATAAGAGGTTTTAAAGAGAAAGTAATTGAGAGAAAAATATGCAAAAAAACGTCAAAAGGGAAGAAGTGGAAAATTTGGAGGAAAATAGAAAATTCAAAGGGAGAAATTTGAAAGGAAAGTTGGGGAAAGGGAGACATTAGTTTTATTGGAAAATTATTTATGAGCTGCAAGGGCAGTTAGTTGTTGATTTAGGATTGGAGAGAGACACATGCAGAATAAACTCAACGGTAGAAGTGAGAAAGAAAGTCAAACTCTGGGCAGATTACTGTACCAGATTCAGTTAAATTCCGGGCCGGGAGGCGACTAAACAAACACTCGAGTGTTGATTTCTGCTACTCATGAATATTACGATTGTTGACACAACGATATTTGGCAGTTTGTTTGCTCGCTGTCCTGTTTTTATAGAATAATTGAGTTATTAGAAATTATGGAGAGTTCCAAGAGTCATAGATCAAGTTCTGAATACTGTATATTGTTGATCGAACTGGATCACTTATCCGGTATTGTGCATACAAAACAGCACTTTCGTTGTTAGAAGGCGTTCAGCTTGGTATTAAGAGATGGACAAATGAATTGGGAAGAGGAGAGTTCTGTTCAAAACTGAACAAATGATTTCCAATGAACGAACTCGGAATTTCGAATAGAGGTGATTTCTCTAGAAGCAGTGAGTCAAATTCCACGAGAGGCATGAGATAAGATGCAAGAAGTTGAATTTATTGTGAGAAGAAGTCAGATAGAATTATTGCGTGAGAAAATAAATCTGTAAATGAGAGAAAAGAAGAGGATAAAATCGTGCAAAAGGAGAAATTCTATTTACAGCGTAAAATACGAAGCCAATGATACAATGAATATCGATTTGGATCATACATATTTTTCTGTAGAATCGAAGAGATTATGAAGAAAAATGGGGTCCAGAAACCGGAAATAGAATGGGAAAGAAATGGTTAAGAGAAAACAAGAGGATCGTAGAATAGAATCAATGAAAAGAGAAAAAGAGAAAACGTGAACGTAAATTCGAATCAAGAAGGAAAAAAGAAAGGAGCAAAAAATACTGAACTACAGCTATTTAATTTCTCTAAAAGCAGTTAGTCAAATCCCACGAGAGGCCTGAGATGAGATTAGTTTAAATTTATTTTTTACAGAACAATTTTTCCAATAACTATGTTATTCTAATTATTTAACAACACAAATTAATTTTCTAGATGATGTAGGTAAGATTTTCTGTTTTTCAAATAATGATAATTCATCAGGCTAGTTACACTGGTAATGTAAGCACGCTACCTGCCTCCCTCTGAACTATTTCTCCAACTTTCTTGCCTTCCGTTAATCTTGACGGCAATTAAACGGCGGGGATTATAAAACATAGAGAGCGTTGGCGGCGAGTTTTAATTAACTCGGGACTTGTCAGATACACGGCGGGTGGTGAGAGATTTGTTTCGGGAAAGGGGGGGGGGAGATCGAGTAGGGGGTTCTGCGTGCCAAAAGGGATCTTAAGGTGGATGGAGGGGAAGGGGCGCTGATAACTCGAGTTGGTAAATAGCCTTCTCTGAGATCTCTATTACGGTTGTTGGGTGGTTCTGCCAGATTCTGGACAATTTATGATTTTCATAAGAGATTTGGAGATGAAGAGAAATTTGGAGAAGCTTTCTTGTCATCATGTGCCTTGGAGTAGGATTTCTGGACAAATTTTGTTAATTTTTAATGTTTAAATGAATGTGGAAATTTTAGAGAAGAGATGGGAAATAAATGAATATAACTATTTTAGGAAGTTTTTCAATATACAGAGATGAAAAACCAATTAAGAAATAATTTTCTGTTTCTTAAACTCAGAGTGTGTTTCAAAGCTGTTACAAACAATACATTTTCTATACATAATATACGAATCCTACTGATTTCCTGATAGTATCTGTGCTCTAGTGTTGATTTACTATGCTACCACTTGAGCTAAAAGAGAGATAAAAAAATAAAATTCATATAAGTACCCAAAGTTTCAAATGACTAATCCAGGAAAAATGAAATGAATTACAATGAAATAAATTTTCTTCCTCCAGGCACATTCACTATGCCAGAATAACCAACGGAAATCCATCGAAATTATGAGAGCATTTATGAGGAACTGCAAACATGACAGAAACATAATTCCACAAGAGTCCACAGTAAACAGAATAATGTGCAAACAAAACTTCACAGGAAAATGTAACACATCTACAAAAATACAAAACAAACAGAAATGAAAGAAAATAAACCAAAATAAACAGTAGAAATACATATGAGTGAGACATGAGAGTTTCAATTCGACAGTTGGAGGAACTGATGAAGAAACCCTCAACTCGGAGCAAATAAGAACTTGAGTTGCCAGGGTTTTCCGTGTTGGTTCAACTAAGCAAATAACTGTTCCCTCCTCCACCCATCCATTTCCTGCTTGAATGCAGGTTTCTTGTTCATGAAGGCTAGAGGAACAGAGCAGACATTTGAAACTGATGTACATTTTTTACATGTAATCTGTAAAAAGTTCATTGTTTTATGCAAAATAGAAAAATATGTATTTAAATTATTTTAATCCCATGTTATATGGTTTTTCAGTTGAATGATTCTTTGTTCTTACAGAATAGAATTTATTAAAACGTTTGTCAGTGAAATAGAAGAAAGAAAATACTGGTTCATAAAAGAATATAATACAAAGATATCATCCAGTTCGTGAATAGGCTACAGTTCCTACTGCTTGAAGCTGAAATCATGATCCCTGAAAGGAATGCCCTGCGATATCAAAAAACCTTGCTGTGAACCTGTGAGCATGCATACAGTAGAGCTACGAAGAGAATAGAGGTGCAGTATGAGGTGTGCGGGGAGCTGTCTCTCTCACACGCTATTCCTCTCACACTCTCTCTCGCACGCTTCCTTCTTCCCACTCGACCAGCTCCTACATTCCTAGAACTTCGGCCACCTCTTTTCTTTTAGTAGGATGACATTATCCACGCATAGTGATTGAGCAATAATTGCTGATACTGCATTATTTCTCTTCTCTCCAGACGTCAGGAGTTATCATTTCAGATCCATTCAGTATGAGCCCAAATTTGGAGACGAGATATTTCTTCAGAAAATCGATCTATCCATGAATTGGATAACTTCGATAACAGGTCATTCATGGAGGCCTAATTCCAGTGTGCACCTCTTTACTGTAGGTTATAGCTAAACTTGTAACATAGCGTGCAGTGCAGCAATATTGAACGCTATCTAAATTGAAGACACGAAAACCTGCGGATAGCTACTGGGATAACCCCACACACATACTTACTTATAAAACACATGTATACATATATACGGCTACACGCACACTACAAAACACATATATACAGCTACACACTAGGACAAGTTTGAAACACACAATTATATAGCAAGTTTAAAACACAAGTACATACACAAACACATGCAGGCACTCACACACAGATCAATAATTTAGAAACACATGCAAACATATACAGCTATACACACAGGGGATTGGATGTGAGAAATTACGTGAACGGCTTGGGTGGCTAGTGCGTGTGGACTGAGATTGGAAATACGTTTTGTTAATTAACTACTTTATTATATAGCTGAAATAGAGATATAATTTTTAACGCTGGGCGGTAATTCTATTACACCTACAGCAGTGGAGGAGGATATCCGAGTTGATTTAATCAATGAACTCAGTTCAAAAATCCTGTCGATATTGGAGTGAATTTTGTATTTGCAATGCAGCAATGAAAGATATTGAAAAATAGTTATTTGTGTAATAAAAGCGGAAATTGAGGGATTCCTGCACAGAGAGAAACAGTTTTTTCACAAACCACTAGTGAGTTTCTTTTTCTATTGTTTTCCTCCTTCTTCTAATTCTCCTTCGTCTCCTTATTAGTTCACCTCTTCCTCTACCACTCTCCACCTTCTTATTCTACTTATTTTTTACATTTCCACCTCACTTCTAGCTAGCCTCTTCCAACTCTTTTCTTCTTCCTTTTTTACTCCTTCTTATTCATCCTCTCCTTCTAATCTTCTTCTTTTTCTCCCCCACCAACTCTCCATATTCTCATTCCATTCATCCTTTTCCATTTCAACCTCACTCCTAGCTAGCCTCTTCCTCTCCTTCTTCTTCTATTTCTTTTCCTCTTCTTCATCTACTTCTGTTCCTTCTTTCCCCTACCATCTCTTCATCTTCTTATCCTACTCATCCTTTTCCAATATCATCTACTTTCTAGGAGGCTTCTACTTCGGGTTTTCTCCTCCTCCTCCTTCTTTTAATATCTCTTATTCTACTGATCATTTTACAGGTTCACCTATATTTTCAAGCTAGCTATTTCTTGTTTTTTTTCTTCTGCTTTTCTTCTTCGTCTTCTTCTTCTTCTTCTTCTTCCTCCTTTTCCTTCTCTACTAATATCTATACATCATCTCTAATTCTACTCATCATTTTCCAGGTTCACCTATATTTAAGGTAGCTATTTCTTGTTTTTCTACGACTTTTTCTTCTTCTTCTTTCTCATCTTCTTCTTCTTTCTCATCTTCTCCTTCTTCTTCTTCTTCTTCTTCTTCTTCTTCTTCTTCTTCTTCTTCTTCTTTCTTCTTCTTCTTCTTCTTCTTCTTCTTCTTCTTCTTCTCCTCTTCCTTCTTCTTCTTCTTCTTCTTCTAATATCTCTTCATCTTCTCTCATTCTACTCATCATCTTCCAGGTTCACCTATATTTAAGCTAGCTATTTCTTGTTTTTCTTCGTCACCGTTTTCTTCTTCTTCTTTTTCCTCCACCTCCTCCTCTTCCTGCTCCTTCTTCTTCCTCCACCATCCCTTCATCTTCTCATTCCTCTCCATTATCGTCTACCTTCCAGCCAGCCTTTGTGATTTATGACTATTTCTCTATTAAAGGTTCGACGGGTGAAAGAAAAGAAAGAAAAAACTTATAAATTATAGGCATGCCATACCGCCGTAGCTTGCAAGGCGGTTGGCGGTGTTCCGTATAGATTCCACCAAAAGATTGCTTTCACAAGGTTTAGAACACTGTGACCCTTTGCATGACGGGAAGTGTATTGTGCCTGATTATTGTCAAAAGCAGTCAGATTATGCGAGATTTTGTAGAATTTCTCTTGGAAAGGAATAATTATTTGTATATAAGTTCATGATAAAGATACGAAGCTACCCCTGAAATGGAAGAACTCTGACGCTATTTGCCTGAAGAACATAGAAATGCAGCTACTGTTTCTCTCAAACTTCATTTGATATTTCTGGAGATAACATGACCCACATTCTAACCATAGAGTTCCGATACCACGAGTGAAATGAAATTTGACGAAATATATCAAAGGATAATTATTATAACAGATATCATCGATGGGAATATCATCGTATCCAGTGAATCATTACAAATAATATAAGATAATGGAAATATTCTAAAGTCAGTGTATTTTATACACTTCATGAAAAAGAATAATGGAATAATTCTTTCTCAATAAAAAGAATAATAAAGAATACTGTGACTCCATTTTCCATTATGACTTACCCCCTCCATTTTAAATTGTAACTGAACGAAGTCTGAACACTCACCTGAAAGAAACAGAACAGAATTAATGAATGTGAATACGATTAAATAATTCTGATTGACAAGAATTTCTATGAACTGGAAGATTTTGGCATTAGAAAATATGAATACAACCTTTTATTTATTTTGGAATGAATTGATTATTTTTTTTTGGGGATGAAAATGAAGGATTCACATTTGAGAGAAAATCACATAATCTAAGATATGAAAAGTCTTAATTATAATATACGTAGATTCATAATGATAAAAAAAAAACTATCGGAATAAGATAGGTTTGTTATTAATACTTAGTCATTCATGAAACAAGGAGAGGTTTATTACGTTCTTCTAGAAACAATGAATGCAACAATGGAAAATGATATGTTGGAAATGTATGGGATAGTAACAGGAACAATGTGTATTGCACATTGCTCACTTACTACAACTAAAAACATAAATGGTTTCCATTGATACAATAATACTTGTTAAAAATAATAAAAAGGATAGAATTTGTCACAACCACGAATTAATCAAAGTTACCGAATTATATTAAAAAAATAGTTGGATCCATTAACTAACGAAGTAGTTAATTAGATTCATTAACATAATTGAAGTAAAACTATAGTCCATTGAAACTACATCCACAGACAATACTAAAAGATATCAGGGTATAGATCACGCAAAGATTACAGCATCTTGTTCCATAAGGTTCTTTTCAGAGGATTATCGGTTCTCAAGGTTTCAACCAGATATTGGATACTGTCTCCAGTGCTTGTGTCAGTTGATAGTGGAAAGAAGAGCTAAATCTCATCTTTTCTTCCGTCTTTGTCACCACATTTCCTTTTTTCGATATTTTCCAACTCGAGAAGGCAAACAAATCCTCTTTTCACGTTCTTTTTTCCTCCTCTTCTTCTTCCTTCTCCTCCTACTCACCCTCAGACAATTATTACTTCCCCTCCTTTTCCTCCTCCTTCCTCTTCTGTTCAACCTCCTTTATTCTTCTTCTTCTACATCTCCTCCTCCTTCGTCTTCTTCTTCGTCATCTCCACCTTCTTCTTCTTCTTCTTCTTCTTCTTCTTCTTCTTCTTCTTCTTCTTCTTCTTCTTCTTCTCCTTCTCCTCCTTCTTCTTATTCTTCTCCTCATTCTTCTTCTTCTTCATCTCCTCCTTCTTCTTCTTCTTCTTCTTCTTCTTCTTCTTCTTCTTCTTCTTCTTCTTCTCTTCTACCCTCCTCCTTCTTCTTCTTCTTCTTCTTCTTCTTCTTCTCCTTCTTCTTCTTCATCTTCTTCTTCTCCTCCTCCTTCCTCTTCTTCTTCTTCTTTCTTCTTTTCTTCTTCTACATCTCCTCCTTCTCTTCTTCTTCTTCTCCTTCTTCTCTTCTTCTTCCTCCTCCTCCTTCTTCTTCTTCTTCTTCTTCTCCTTCTTCTTCTTCTTCTTCTTCTTCTTCCTTTTCTTCTTCTACATCTCCCTCCTTCCTCTTCTTCTCTTCTTCTTCTTCTTCCTCTTCTTCTCTTCTCTTCTTCTTCTTCTTTCTTCTTCTTCTTCTTCTTCTTCTTCTTCTTCTTCTTCTTCTTCTTCTCCTTCTTCTTCTTCTTCTTCTTCTTCTTCTTCTTCTTCTTCTTCTTCTTCTTCTTCTTCTTCTTCTTCTTCTTCTTCATCTCCTACACCTTCTTCTTCTTCTTCATCTCCTACACCTTCTTCTTCTTCTCTTCTCCTCCTTCCTTCTTCTTCTTCTTCTTCTTCTTCTTCCTCCTTCTTCTTCTTCTCAATCTTATTTCTCTTCTGCGTGGAAAATCATCAGATCTGAAATCTTTTTCCCAGCTATTTGAGCTGGCCAGCATCCTACCCACATCTGGCAACTGATCTCATAATAATGTCTGCACTCGTTACATGCTCGTCTGGTCCGCAGCCAAAACTTCTATTCTCCTCCTTTTGAAAATGTCCACCCCCAATTTCGCACAAAGTTTTCATATTTCACAAGAAATGGTAGCTTCTTTACCAGAGTCCTTTCCCAGATATGAGTATCATTTATCTTTCTACTATATCTAGTAATATACATTCATACTACGAAGCGTTTGGTTTTTGAATGTCATTTATCTTATGTAATATTTATTTTTGACTGTATTCTAGTCATACTATAAGCCTACTTCTAATTAAACTTGAAAAAATCGTAACATCATTTCTACTATGATTTGTGCTCTACGAAACTTTACTCTACTAATAGACCTTTTCTATTGCAAAGGAATGAACACTATTAATTTGTCATGTGATGTAAAACAATTTGAGAGTTTTTGAAACTTGTGCCATGTGACATGGCACCACAAAATAAAGCTATTTCATATCTCGTGGATGTTGAATGTTTTTAAAATATGGAATATACTGGATGAATCCGAATTTCTCTACTGGTTACATTACGGAGTAGCGGAAAAGTCTTCAATTTTTCTCTTCCTTGAATTTTACTCCTCATCCTATCACAACTAAAATTATTCAAAAATTGTTTAGATTTGACAATGTAGATAACGTCTCGAAGGATGTACTGCATAAAAATTATTCTTATGATAATTTTGATTACAGAAACACAGAAATGTGTGTACAGAAATATTCATTTAATTTGGCGCTTTGCATTAGATAGATGGAGGGATATTATTTCTTTGGCATCGTACTCTACGGTCATCAGCAACGTCAAGAAATAATATCTCTCTATCTATCTATCTATTTAATGCCAAGCGTCAAATTAAATTAATCTGATTAAATAATGATAGTCCTCAACGTTACTTCTTTCAAGTATCCAACACACTTATTTGAGGTTGTTATAAAAACCAGCAAACCACTGTGCAGTAACGACTATAGCAGCTTATAAGGACATATTAGTATACTCGTACTATAAGCTGAATATTATACTATAAAGAGAATATATTATGAACGCTCGTTACTCGGGATGGATTAGGCTCATATTCATGCGGACATATTGCAAGTTTCGCGCCCCCGAGCGAAGCGGCAATTCAGCGCATGCGTGCTAAACACTTTCATTACTGTTCATAATCTCGCCACTCGCTGGCGGATAGCGCTGCATTCAGTTTTTTGCGGTGCAGTAATGACAGCGCGTAATAACAGCTGAAGGTGATGATGGGAAGTTTAGATGAGTGGTGGATTGTGGAAGACTAGGAGAAAACAGTAACTGAAGAAAGAGGTGGGTGGAAAAGAAAGAGAAGACATTATAATGGAAGAGAGATTAGTGTGATAGAGAAAGCAAAAATATTGAGGGAACAGTGTGTGAGAGAAAGTTAAAACTGAAAGTTAGAAACTGAAGAGGGAGGATTATGAGGAAGGATCAATGATGAAGAGTGTGGGAGAGAAAGAGAAAACAACAATGGAAGAGGAATTGGTGGGAAAGAGAAGGAGGAAGCAACAGTGATAAAGGGAGCAGTGTGGGAGAGAAAGCGAAAACAGTAAAAAGTGATAGATAGAAGTGGAGAGGAATAGATAGGTAACAGCGATGGCGAAATAGAATTATTTAACCAAGAAAGGAAAATCATTTCAAAAGAAGGCGTAGAAATGGTAATATGAAGAACAGTGTGGAAGAGAGAGTACCAAAAAGATAGAACACAACATACGAGTGACTCCAGGGAGCTCTAATCATGTTTCAAGAAGTCATTTTCATGGCTTTATTACTTACTGCAGATTTGCTTCGGGCATTTAATACACCACTACTGCAATTCAGTCTCTTTAATGAATAAATATAAGTGGAAGATGAAGGGGGGAAAAAGGAGGGGGAATGTAAATGGGAGGTAGAAGAGAATGGAGGTGGTTGAGAAGGGAAAGGAGTGAATGAGAATGAAAGGAAAATAAGAATATGAAGAAGAGAGAAACGTGAATTAGAAAGAACTGGTGAGGAAAGAGAAAAACAGAATGTTAATAAGTAGCAACAGGAGAAGAAGATATCTTAATATCGATTTAGATAAAGTCAATATCTCATCATTCAGATCTAGATGATCCCTCGTTCCTCAATAATTTCTTCTTTTTTCTATCTTTCTTGTGATTAAATGCAGTGAAAATGTGAGTACATCAAGTTTCCATTCATAGAGCAATTACTGTATTAGTCTCCTACTATCCAGGCTTTATCACATCATCCCGAATCTCAATCAGTGGAACCTCTACTTTTATGTCATACTATATTGGTGTAATTTCAACTTGGTTTCTAGATGAAACACCGTAATGCGATCCAAAGAGATCTCAGGATTTTAGATAAGACTATTACTCGAAGATTTGAATCTACAGTAGAGATTCGACGAAGAAATACTTCAAAATAATGTGGATAACACTGAAAATCCATGACTTCAGTTTCATGTTCATGTTATAATAATATCCAAAGGCATGTCAGGGTGTTAGATAAGAGACTGTTTTTCAGA
Source organism: Laodelphax striatellus (assembly GCA_017141395.1). Lineage (NCBI taxonomy): Eukaryota > Metazoa > Arthropoda > Insecta > Hemiptera > Delphacidae > Laodelphax > Laodelphax striatellus. Next base: position 14,341,090 of record CM029539.1, read on the forward strand.
GATTTGGATCTACACGAGAATTAGAAAAGGAAAATTCTTGAAAATTATGAGAATAGCACTGAAAATCCATGACATTCCCCAAGTGTCATGTTAGTGTTTGTCATGTTTATCTCAGCAACGTAGCTAGTAGATTTCGATATCGTTGCAATTTTTTTGTAGCAATATCAGAGATAAGACCAGGATAACAACGAGTAACTGAAAAGCCATGTTGAAATTCCAGATGAGAATAATTCCCGGTGGCGAGAAATAAGATGAGTTGAGAGAGCACACGTCTCTAGAGATATACAAAAATGTGAGGTATATCAACAAGTCATCAAAACAATCTCAATTCTAGAAAGAGTTGGCGTTTCCGAAGCAAAATTTTAGAAATGACATAAGAAATAGTTGTCCGAGTAACAGTTGATCACAACGTGTGATCGCTCTGTGCAATCAGCCAATGACAATTCATTTCTACTTGTTTTATCCAATCTCAAAATCGAACAGAATAATTATAATTTCGGATGAATGTAAATACACCTACAGGAATTAGACTACTACTTGGAATAATGAAGAAATTCGTATTCATTTATTCATTTAATCCAATTGATCAGAGTTTTCTTAGCAGTGAAATATTCAATTTTAAAAATTGAATCCCAATTTTTTTTAATGGTGATTAATTATTTATCGATTCCGATATCGCAACAAACCTGGATTTTACGCCTTATACGAGTATCTAACCCAAATAGAATCAGAAAACAGATCGATTTGAAGGAGCTAAAGAGAAAAAGAAGAAGAAGGAGAAGAAGAATGAAACGGAATGGGAGAAGAAAATGATAAAGATGAGAGAAAAGATAACGAGAAGAGGTATAAGCAAAGGCTAGCGATGAGGTAAATGAGAATGAAAGAGAATGGGAAGATGAAGGAATGTTAGAGGAAAAAAGAAGAAAGGGAAGACGTGCTATTGATTCAACCACGACCTCAGAGTTGATGCACACAGAAACAATCCGAGTAGAAATATTTTCATGGAACAATACGAATGGCCGCCGCCGCCTTTATTGGAATACTTGGCAGAAACAGAACAGCATACGTGACAGAGCGGAAGGAAGGTCGTGCCTCCATCGAGCAGAAAGAACACATAGCAGCACAGAACAATGTGATGGAAACGGAAATGTAATAGAAGCGTGCCCAAGAAGAACGTGGGAGAGATGGAAAAAATATGAAGGAAGAGGAGAAGAACGAGGAGAGGAGGAGAAGACGGAAGGAGTGACGATGAGGAGTAGATGGATGAAAAGAGATGAGGAAAGAAGAATGTGAACGAGGAGGAGTAGGAGAGAGAGGAGAAGAAGGAGGAGTGAGAGGGGGAAGTGTAGGAGGAGGAGGAGGAGGCAGCGGAGTAGGACTGAGAAGGGAAAAAAAGAAGAAGAAGAAGAGAACAGGAACGGGGTAGAAGATGCGACGAGAAGAAAAACGGCAAAGAAGAATAACAATGAAAGGAAGGAATGAATTGGATTGTACCTGTGAGTAACGGTGGGATTAAATTTAGGAGGAAATGTTAATGGAAAAAGAAGAGAGAAAAGATGGAAGAAGAAGATGAAAAAGAGGAAGCTGAGCAGAAAGCAGAAAGAACTATAAAAATGAAGAAGTAGAAGGAGCAGAAAAAACCTTTAGGAAAAGCAGAAAAAGAAGAAGAGAAAAGAAAGGAGAGAAAAAAGTGAATGAATGAGTAGCGAGTGAAAGTGTTTGGGTTGTAGTACAATGTGAGATGGAATAACATAAAAAAGGGTTGAAAAAAGCGAGAATGGGTGTAGAGAGACAAAGAAAAGGAAAGAAGGAGATGAGAAAGAAGGGAAACCAAAAATAAAAAAGTGTAAAAATTGGAATTGCGTGTGTATGGGTAGAGGTGAAAGTAAGATGGAGTTATGTGATGAAGAAAGGGTCGAGAGGAAAAGATAGTGTGTGATTTCAATGATATGGAAGAAGGCTTATTGAGTGTGATCTAGCATGCGAGTGGATTGGGATATGGATAGATGGATGTCTAAAAAGAGAAGGTAAGAGTGATACAGAGGGAGTAATAGAGAAGAAAAAGGAAAGAAGGGAGAGATATTCGCAAGAGAATTCAGCGATGACGGAAAACTACCATCTATAAAGAATGCAATATTTCTCATGAAATTTTCCCACTTCATGCATGCCTGAAAAAGTGATGAAAATTCGTTTCATGGCTGCAGAAGAAGAAGGAAAAGAGGAATAAATCTTATATACGAAAAAGAAACGAGAAGTATAAAGATTTATAATAAAGTACCAGACAGCTTCAAATCAATTGATAACGATGTGGTGTTCAGAGTTTTACTACCACAGAGAAGGAAGAACAGAGGAAACTTGCGCCTAAGTACAGTTGCAATTCATACCGTAGCCATGAATTGCGTCTGCAAATGTTGATTTCTGTCTAAGCTCTGTTCCTCTGTTACAACTACAGAAGGAGGAGGAGGAGGAAGAGGAGAAGGAGGAGGAGGAGGAGAAGGAGGAGGAGGAGAAGAAGAAGTAGGACAAAGAGGACCGAGGAAAAGAAAGAAGAGGGAAAGAGGAAGAGAAGAAGAAGGAAAAAGAATAATAAAACGGGGAGAAGGATAATAAGAACAAAAAGAAAAAGAGAAGGAAAATAAGAAAAACGTGAAGAAGAAGGAAGAGGAATAGTAGGAGAAGGAGAAAGAGGAGAAAATCGAAAAGACGAAGAAGGAGAGGAATAAAAAGGAAGAGGAATAGGAGAAAAAGATTGAAAGGGAAGATGAAAAATCAGAAGAATAAGAAGAGAATGATAAGGGAGAAGGAGGAGAGGAAAATCAAAAAAGGGCTAGAAAGGAGGACAGCGGTGGAAGAAGAGAGAATGTATATTGTTGGATGAAGACAAAGAGGAGAATAAAATATGACAGAGAATTTTTGAGAAAATATAACCACGAGAAGAATCCTGAGAGAAGACGAAAATAGCAGCCCTAGAGAAAAGCCACGTAGCCGGAAACAAAATTGACAAATCCTTCTCCCAAGAGACATCAACATGTCCCAATAGAAATCCAGACAGATATGGTGAACTGTATTCAGCAAATTGGCACCACGTTTGACCTTTTTTATACCAATAGTTTTTTGAGATATTCGCATGTGGAAAATAACAAAGACGAGGAGATATTGACTTGTTTGTGAGTTCGGAGCAGACATATTTTGTGTTGCTGCTATGAATTATACTATTGTTTCGACGTTTTTTTCCTGAAAAATATTCAAAACTTTACCAATATGTTCACTCATGGAACTTAGTAACTCTAATTACTACTGTATTTGCAGTTTAATGATGAAAACTCGATTTTCAAAACTAGAACGAATAATTGCAATGCAGAATTTTTTGATGGATTTAATTGTAAGATATATTTGAATTTATTTAGGATGAATTTACGAGGCGCCCCTTCTCTTGTAGTGTTTGCTGTGCTTCCTTAAGCGCTAATCTCAATTTCCACACTTGGTCGATTTTAGTGTGCTTCACAGCATGCGGCCAATGCTTGAGCTTATGCAACATCCTTGAGTCGCACACAAAATCGACTAAGCGTGGACATAGTAAATGTTTTCTCTGGTGCTCAAGAAGCCTCTAGGAGCCAAGACAAGTCAAGATATTTGACAGAAATTTTTTTGTCTTAGAAACAGAACAGAATTGACTTAGAAACCTAAAATGTCGATTAGGAACTTTTTCAATAATTTTTCTTCTACTCTACTAGCTCAAGACAGTTTTCATTAACATAGTGGTGGAGGATAAGAAGTAGTAGTGGGGAAAGGAAAGTTGAATAGTGAGTTTCTACCATGGACGTTTTAATTGGAGGATTTAACAAGATAGTCCTTGCCCAGTGATCTCTACCACTAATTCTAGAAGCTTGAAAAAACTTTAAGAATAGTTTATGATACTTGATCTCGGTTTTACATTCTCATTTTTTTAAATTGTTCATCTTTTGTGAAGAATGAATGACATATAAGGTTAATGCACTTCAAATTGGAAAGAAAATTGGAATAAAACTATATTTGAGTATAAAATTTTACTTTGGTGAACCCCTACAATCTACACGACATCAGACATACATGCTATCATTGCAAACTTTGAAATGCTATTTCGAAACACAGCACGTGGGAGCCAAGATAGATTTCGACGCACTAGAGGCAGAAAATGAAAGCAAACCTAGAAAACAAAACAAAAGGGGAACAAAACCACTCCACTGTTGTTTTCCGTGCACGAGAAATCGAAAGGAGGAAATCTAATAATGGTCGGCTGTGGGTGCATCTCCTTCCTACGCTTTACCGGAAACAAATAATGGATAAAAGGCGGATTGGAGGGGGAATGAAGGGAAAAGAAGAATAAGAAGGAGAGGCAGAAAACAAGAAGAAGGAGGCTGAGGAGGAGGAGGAGGAGGAGGAGCAGTAGGAGGAGGAGGAAGAGGAAAAGAAGAAGAAGAAGAAGAAGAAGAAGAAGAAGAAGAAGAAGAAGAAGAAGAAGAAGAAGAAGAAGAAGAAGAAAGAAGAAGAAGAAGAAGAAGAACAAGAAGAAGAAGAAGGAGGGAGTAACGAGGAAGCCAAAAATGCAATCTGATCCGGAACATGAGAGGAGACTTGCGAAGGAAGGAGTAATAAGGAAGGTAGAAGGTTGAAGAAAATTGTGAATGTGGGATGCTCTATTCTGGTACAGTAGCGATTGGATGATTATGAAGACCAAAAATATCTTTGAAAATGAGAGCGAAAATAAGATTATTTCAGAATAGATGACATTAATGAAGATTCCAGAATGGATGTCAGAATAGAATAGAATAGAGTGTAATATCTAAGTTGGGTTAAGAAAGCCTCTGGCAAGATGTTTACATGGTTTCCTCTAGATTAATTGAAGGTGATGTTGTATTAACTGTTTTTAATTATGTTATTAATTTATATTAAAAAATTGTGGCAATATCATGGATTAAAGAAATAATTAAAATAATATTCCAAAACTGAAATGATTTTTTCCCAGCCTGATTTACTTTTCCATTAGTAACGGGTGTACCAGTCAAACCTGGTTTGACTTTGAAAATTTTTGAAATGGCTGTAAAAAATAAACGGATGAATATTTCAAAATTATATTGCTACTATCTTAATCACATTGAAAAGCATTTAAGTGACAACATCCAAATTGTCATCCCCGATTGAGACATTCTTGTATTGGCGATTTCTGAAACTGCCCATCATTCCATGGAGAAATTTTTCCATTTCGGGATATAACCCGATTTGGAAAACATTTTTGAGAACATTCATGCTCACACGGGCTTTATGACTTGTGGAGCCGTCTTGTTGGAATGAGGTTTCATTGTTCATTCCATTTTGACGGAGCTGAGGATTGGAGAACGAATGCAACATTTCCTAATAGCGTTGTGCATTCACATACTGTTTGCTCCCTGTCATTTTCAAAAAAATAGGGGCCTATGATTACCAATGAGGACATTGCGTATCAAACTGTTACCTTGCTTGAATGGAGTGATTTTTGATGGAGTTGTTCAGGGTTTTCAACACTCCAGAATCGGAAATTTTGTTTATTCACAAAACCAGAGAGATGAATATGTTCCTCATCACTGGCTCAGCTTATGCTCCACGATGTGATTTGTAGTTTCAGAAATCGCCTATACAAGAATGTTTCAATCGGGAATCACAACTTGAAAGTTGTTTCTTGAATGCTTTTTAATGAAGATTAAGATAGTAACAATACAATTTTGAAATATTCATCCTTTAAGTTTCTACAGTCATTTCAAAAATGCAGGTTTGACTGGCAAACCCGTTATTTCTAACCCCACGTTATTTCTATCCTTGAAGAGATTACAGTATTTCTGATTCATTCAGTAGTAGCAATATTTAGCCGACAAGTATTCATTGTTATTTCAGGTATATGAACGCTCTTGTTTCCATATTGATTCATATAATTCTCATACATTATATTAAACTATATTCCTATATTAGAATTTATTCCTGTACGTGAAATTTTATAAATTAAGCACTGGCATAATTATGCGAATGGCAAAATGTGAACAAAGCATTGATCAGTATCAGATGGGAAGTTACATAATAATGCTACCCTAATCCTACATCACCTAACCCTAGATCAATCACTGCTCTTATCATTTGATGTCTAGAGTAACAGCTATCAGATAACGGCTTCATTTGAGGTGATACAAAGTGACACAGTAATTATTGACTAAACAAACGACAGGCTTCAATGACGTCATAGTGTTCTGAGTTCGCAGCTAGGTTGGATAATGGATTATGGACGAAGCTTATGGGTTTATGGGCGCAGATTTATGGAGCATGTGGGCCAACAATGATGGATAATGCCACTGGATGGTCAACAGATAAGCCCTGTCGAATCTAGGGAAATGTGAGCCCGTGATTCAGGTATTCAATACCATGCCATTTCATCACTGAATGGGTTACAGACATGCGGAGAAGATACAAAGATAGACTATATTGAATACAGTACTACTATACTAAATTGGATCTAATCGGTACTATATTACTATATCAGTATTGTTTTGAATTTGCACTTTTTCATCGAAGATTTATTCATGTGAAACAATATCAAGAATTCTATTGATTATTATTGGTGTTCTAATAATTGTACAAAAGTAGATGAATGCTGTTTACAGTGTAAGTTTTGTATCTAATCGTTCTTACCTGAAAAGGGGCTGCGAAAAATATCTGGGGAAAATGAACTTCACTAACATCACATGGGTGACCGACACAAAAACATTGTGCAATTAGGCGAGGTGGAACCTACCCGTAAGAGTCTCCCCACCGATAAAAAGCCATACGATAAAAAAAAACTAACATTTTAAGGTAGTTTTGGGTAAGAAAATGAACTTTGATTAGTAGTTTATGCAATGGTTGTATTATGAGAGTATTGAAACGACAACTGAGATACCGAGGTTAAAATACGCCGCGAGTTATTTTAAGGTATCTCAAGAGTCGTTTGAAGGCTAAAATATCATTGCACACACCATTTTATCTACGACCAACAAAAAACAATAATATCCACATTATCAATGTAAACTGAACTTGATTCAAACGAACATGTTCTATTTCAATGTTTGCCGCATAGGTTAGGAACTGTTCCGTTCCAGTGTTTTAAAACTGGATCAGTTTGAACAAGGAACGTTTCATAATGTTTAATACGTTTCAAAATATTGTCATTACGATACAAGTTTCATATTCCATTTCGAAAAAGCTACGGTATCGATTTCAATTGCGAAACTGTAATGATTATGTTATAACACGGTTGGAGATAACGTCTTTTATGCTATAAAGAGGAAGTGGAGGAACAGCTAGAAAGGTGGAGAAATGCTATAGAAGGTGGAGGGCTCAAGATCAGCAGAACAAAAACTGAATACCTTTGGTTTGGAGGAGGAGGCAAAAATGGGATGTGGGGTTGGCAGGAGAGAAGCTAGAGCGTGTGGGAAACTTCAAATATCTTGGGTCGTTTATATCAGAGGATGGGGGCCTTAGCAGAGAGCTGGATCACAGAATCCAAGTGGGGTGGATGAACTGGAAAAGGATGTCGGGCGTGCTGTGTGACCGGAAGCTGGATAGCAAAGCAAAGGGAAGAATATATAAGGCAGTAGTGAGACCTGCACTGATCTATGGCAGTGAGACTTGGGCAGTCAAGAAATCGCAGGAGAAGAAGATGGATGTGGCAGAGATGAGAATGCTGAGATGGATGCTTGGGAAGACAAAAAGGGACAGGATCAGAAATGAAAGGATAAGAGATGGCTGGGGTGGTGGAGTGTTCAAAGAAGGTCCAGGAAAGAAGGTTGCAGTGGTTTGGTCATGTTGTGAGGAGGGAAGAGGACTATGTTGGAAAGCGAGTGAGTAGAATGCAGGTGGAGGGGTGTAGACCAGTGGGGAGACCAAGGAGGAGATGGAGAGACTGTGTTGCAGGGGACATGAGGGAAAAGGAGCTGACAGATGAAGAAGCCGGGGAGAGAATGGTGTGGAGGAGGAAGATACGGAATAGCGACCCCGAATAGGGAAAAGCTAAAGGAAAAGAAGAAGAAGAAGATGCTATAAAGAATGAGTTTTGGATCTAACGAATCTCTACGTGGAAATCAAATAATATCTGAAGACAGTATTTTATACAGTTGGACAGTATTTTGTGTTGATTTCAAACGTTAGTCTCATTGTGATAATTATATTTTCATTATTATCTCATTACTCAACTCATTACCTCAACTTCTTGCAAGTATTTTTACAAGTGCATGAATTATGGAGTTGGTGGTTAATTATGCATTTCAACTCTCTCTACTCGAATACTCTACAATAACACCTAGATAATAGGAGGTGCAACTTTTCAATTTCACCTACTTTGTAGGAAGCTCCCCCGTTTCCTACAGCAATAAAATTACGTTCCGCTACGTTTAAGGCATTACAAAAGAGCTCTGAAGTAATTTTTCAACTAAACCTCTTTTTGCCGCTCCTGTGCTGGTTAATGGCTGAAGGGGGTGGGGAGGGGGTTGTTAATGGAAAAGAGATAGCGGAAAAGGGAAAGAGGGATGTTGATGGACCTGTCGACTCCTATTATTAGCATGAGAATAACAGGTTGGTAGTTGACAGGACAAGGAAAATAATGAGAGGGATGTTAAAAGGAAAAGAAGAAGAAAGAGAAAATATGAAGAGTAGGAGGAGAAGGAACAATGGAAGGAGGAGGAGGAGGAAAAAGTAGAAGAAGATAAAGGAGAAGAAGAAGAAGAAGGAGAAGAATAAAAGAAGAAGGAGAAAAGAAGAACAAGAAGAAGAAGAAGAAGGAGAAGAAGATGATGATGAGGGAGAAGAAGAAGAAGTGAAGAAGGAAGAAGAAGATGGAGAAGAGGAGAAAGAGAAGGAGAAACATGCAATGAGAGAGAGAGAGAGAGAGAGAGAGAGGAAAATGAGAGACATAAAGAGTAGGAGAGAATAAGAAGAAACAGCATTGAGATAAAATGTGGGAAGTGGACAGCAAGTGAAAGAAAGAGGAGGAAGAGTATGACTTGGAAGACGGGAAGGAGAAGCATGAGGAGGAGGCTGAAGAAAGGAGAAGAACAAAGGGGAGAAACATACGAGAGGAAAAAAGAACAGCAGGAAAAAGGAGGTCGAGAAGTGAAATATGAAGAGGGAAGGTAAGAAAAAAATAATTTGGAGTGGGAGGAAAAGTGGGAAACGGGAAGATAAAGTGGATGATGAAAGTGGGGAAGAGATAGGGGAGGTGATCAGTAGTAGGAGAAGAAGGAAAGGAAGGGGCTATGGAGAGATTCTGATGGATTATGAATGAATTATTATACTTTGAAAAGGACAGAATACGATATCAAGCAAAGAAAAGGGATAAATGAGAAAGAAAGAGTAGAGAGGGAGAGAGAAATGAAAAGTTGAAAGTAAAATAAAGAGAACGAGTGAGAGTAGAAAGAAGCAGCTGGGAAAGGTGGTGATTGGGAGAGTGTTGTTGGAAAGGGAGTGATAGGAGTAAAAAGAGAGACAATGAAATAGAAAAAAAAGGAAGAGGGGTGGAGATTCTTATTATAAGTGTGAAAAAGTTCAAACGCCAAAGTGAATTGGCGGCTGAAAGATGTGGATTAGGAAAGAATGAAAGTGAATTTTGATAAAAGTTTAGACACAACGAAAATAAATGAAATTGCGAAAGTGTTCGAGGGAGGATAAAGATAGCGTGAGATAATAAGAGAGAAGTAGAGAGTGGGAGAGATATTAGGAATGACAGAGACAAGATGAACATTAATAGACTTTGTCAATAACTCAACTCAACTTAAACTCAACTCAGTGAAGTGTCGGTGGTAGGCAGAGGAGGGGAACTGTTGAATTTTATTGCAGTCAGAAGAAAACCACTAATGCTCGCTTGTTTGGGCTCTGAAGTGACAGCGACATTAATTCGTTTTTGATGATATTGAACAGAATGCTCGATTTTGTTTGTTTTTTGTTGACTTGGAATTTACGATTTCAACACCTTGTAAATACATCATTCAGATCGAATGAAGAGAATGCACATGTAATAGAAAAAGGTCATCAATCTACAAGCGAATGTAGAAGTTTAAAAAATATAGACAAGCCTATTCACGAAGAATTGATTCAAAATGAATCATCAAATTGAATTGAATTGATTCAAAATGAAATGATCTTGAATATGTTTTGTTATTTAAAGAGCTTCATGACTCCTCTTCAAAAAATAAGAGATAGTCCCGAGCTAGGTTAATCCAGGAGTTTCAACAAGAGAATCAACATAATGTTTAACTATTGAGTGATAAAATTTGAATTTAAAATTTCTCACTTTGCATTACGGAGATAATTAAGAACTGAGCATTTTCATTTATGTACTCAATTGCTATTAACTTTATTAACTTCAAAAACCAAAAAGCAGAAACCAACTAGTTTGGGAGAAAAATAAATTATAAAGAAAGATGACTCAATTTTTTTCAACTCAATTTTTCGGATAAAAAACCACAAAGATAAACTCTCAGTTATAATTAGCATGCTATCAGCTAATACTTGATGTCGCTTCTTCAAAATTCATTGATATTTCTTATCGTGTTTCCAGGTTCTTCGTTAGAAGAAGGGTTTTATCGATATTGAGAACTTTGAATGAAAAGTTTACCATGTGGAATCAATACTGCATTCAAAAAAATATAATTATTGAGATAATATAGTTATTGTAATTGTTGAGAAATATTACAGCTCTTATAGATTGAGTTATATTTCCAGAGAACGTTGAGACGTTAAGAGAATAGTTAAACAAGTAATGTAGAATTATTTATTTGTGGATGAAATTCAATCTGCATTCATAGATTGAGGTCTATTTAAGACAAAGGTTAGATGGGAAAGAAATATCGAAACAAGTAAGGTAAAATTTGTTGATAGGATTTGAATTCAAACTCAAGAATGAATAGCCGAAAGTCAAGCTGCAATAGTATCTTATGCAAGTTCAGTATCAAGGGCTCTCAACTTGGCATTACGATTACATAAACTTGGAGTCCACTCTCCTTTCATAAACTCTCTCCAAAACATCTACCATCGATTGCTATCTTTTACCACGGTCATTGTAGCAGTAGCTTTCAGGAGGTCATCATACTGACGAAATAGATTGAACTTGAGATCGAAATCGAAAAGACACTGTAAAAACCTGACACTCTTTGATTTTATCGACTGACGGTGAAAAAACCGCTACGAAACGTCAATTTTTAGTGCCATCTACGTGTTTTATGTCTCCAAGAGTACCACCGCCATAAACAAGCGACCTCTTCAACTCTATGTATCCTCCTTCTCATCCTCATTCCTCTTCGTTTTTCCTTATTCTCTCCATTCTATTCTCTTCCTTTTTCTACTTCATTACCATTTATTTATGTATTTAATCAAGAATGTGATATGAAGAAAAGGAGAAACAGAAACAAAAAATTAACATGATCGTAATTTTCATCTCTTCTCACTTTTCATTCTCAAGAAGAAGAAGTTGATGATGATGATGATGATGATGAAACATGGTCATAACATCATCATAATCATCATCATCATCTTCTTCTTATTCTACTTCTTCTTCTCCTTCTTTATGTTTCTTATTCTTCTTCTTCTCCTCCTTCTTCTTCTTCTTCTTCACCATCACCCCTCCTTCTTCTCTTCCCAGTTTCTTTTCAGTTTTCTCTTGTTCTTCCTCTCCAACAGGCTTCTGGTATAGGACGCCAATTCTGTTATTTTATGACACATTCTTTTCAAAAATTTTCCGCCCTAAAAGTATCTTTGGTATTAACACTGGCAGTTTAATATCTCTTCCTCGCTTTCTCTTAACATTATACATTCTTGTAGTCAGTTTTTTACGATTATAGACCGCTGTAAATCTCAATGTACGATCAGTATTAGGGGTACGATACATTCTACGTAGAGCCACACTTTTCCAAAATGTTTGACAGCTTCCAATACTCGATAGGATTTTCAAATAATCTACTGTAGCACCATTGGTTGATAAATAAAAATTATTGCTTGCAGAAGAAATAAAAATGTAAGTCTCCCTAAGGTTGATGGTCTGACATTAAAATTTTATTTGAGAAACTAAAAAAATTCAACTGATGCTTATGTCTTTTTTATGATAAAGCTCAGGGTGAGGAAACTAAAAAAGGTTCTTTATATTCAAAAAACAACAAAATCAGGATTGAATTGATTTTTTGGAGAGTTTGAATTACAAGACACGAAATACTTTAATATTTTTCAATAATCACTTTTTACACTCAAATAAAAAATTACCAATTATGTTCTAAAGAATCTATACTCGTAAGAGGATTTTTACTGTAATACAACTTTTTTCGATTAATGTGCATTTGAGCTGCATTTTATCATACCACCCTTACTATTCTTATTCCTGCTATCCTTTCCTGCTCCTGACATCTCACCCACGCAATTTATACTCAAATGATGAACTGTCTGGTCATTCTGCAGTAATGTATTCAACGCAAGGATATCCTTTTTCCCCTTACATTCCCCCTCAAAACCATCTCCCAAAATCCTTTACATCGTTACCCACTCTCCCCCTCCTCACATTCCTCCTTGATCCCTCTCCAATACATTTCCACATTCGGCCTGTGAGCTGTCATCATAATAAATGCAACAAAACATCATGAGGGGAACGGGGCTGGGGGAATCCACCCTCAAAATTATTTCTTCTTAAAGGGAAGCACGTGTATTTTGCACGTGTACAAAACGTGAAAACAACTTCGTAACTGACTCGATCGTTATATAAAGTGGAACAAACTGTTTCTAAGAAATGAAACAGAGGAAAGTTTTCTACTTTTCTCGAATTTCTCGATCTCATGTACTTCTCACTAACTTCTTCCAATTACCTGTTACAGGAAGCAGGTGATAACTGAAAGACTATTACGCTTCTTTTACACCAGACTCGAAGAGGACCACTGGTTATCTTAATGAGCAGGCTATATCCACACTAAATAGTTTGATTACACCCATGTGATTCATCAGTCGAAACATTTTCATCCCTTCTGATCCAGACCTGACCAGCACTGGTGTGATGAAGCCTAAGGCTAGGCGTACACCGGTTAGTCAAGACAAGACAAGACGAGATTAATCACGTTTAGTCACAGTAATTCACATAGCTGCTTATGAAGCACCACACACCGATTAGTCATTTCATCGGTTTGAGCTGCTTCATAAGCAACTATGTGAAATACTATGACTAAACGAAGTTTGGGACTAAACGTGAATAATTTCGTCTTGTCTGGTCTTGTCTTGACTTACCGGTGTACGCCTAGCCTAATGCTGCGGTTGCACCAATTTTGATCCAGGATCAACAGAATGCTAATTAAATGAGATCAGCTGATTGAAAGTAGTTGATCCCGGTTGGTGCAACCACGGACCACTATATTGCAACCCAACATAAGTGTAGCAGGTTGGTAATTTCCAAGGTAATAGAATGTATTGGTTGTACTCTAATTAGCTTGGTAATTTCTATGAAAAATCGATATTTCGAAGTATAAAATATCAATTTGTAAATAATCCTTATTCATGTAGGTTATTCAGCCTCTGATAATGATCCCTTTACTCTTGCTCAAGCATGGTCTTACTTTAACTCTCTCAGGCCATTATTGAACATATCCGTTTAAACTGAGTTCAGTCCTTAAACCCGGTTAAAACTGAGAATCCTTGCAAGGATTACTTGATTCCTCAGTTGAAGCTAAGATATTATGAGTTTAAACTACGTTCAGTGGTGAAGGTGATTAGTAGTGGTGGTGCATACGGGTCTAAATTAATAGTTTAGAAGAAAGCGAACTTCACAAGATCATTCCATTCTAAGAAGTTGAACGACCGCTAAGTAACTGAGCCACTCATTTTTAGAGTATATATTGCTTATAAAACTCAGCAGCAAATGGCAACATTAGAAATCCTTTTGGCTGAACAGCCACCTCTCTTGTACATTCAGATCTCTATCTAAAACAGGGCATTCACAGTAAACGCTGAGTTGTTGGCAATAGTGTATGCAAAACGTCTCGACCGACCGGTAAGGACATTGGACGATTTCAAAATGTCAACTCGCGCCAATTCCGGTAGTAAAGAGGTTCAATTGATTACGTCAGCAGGCGTTAAAAAGAGTAAAAAATTCCGTGACTGCACGGCCACCTAGTTAGCTTGTCGGCAGGATTTCCATGTCTTAGAAATGGAGAACACATTATCTAGTCTCTTTATAGAAGAAGCGGTCTTCTACAGGATGGCTCTAAAGGCGGTAGGTAAGATAGAGGAAGAGAAATAAAGAGGAGAAAAAAAGAGGAGAAACGAGAAGGAAAGGGTAGATGGAAGGAGAGAGATGAAGAGGATGAGGAGACGTGAGGAAGGCGGTAGATAAGATAGAGGAAGAGAAATAAAGAGAGAGAAAAGGAGGAGAAACGAGAAGGCATTCATTTTGAAGGAACCAACATTTCTCCAGTAAAATCAAATTGAAATTTTCAGTCGGCTGTCATTTTGGGAAATTGAGATATTGGAAATTATTGACATTTTTTCATATTTTTTTAGATTTTTATCATCAAGCCTATCAAATTCCCTGGGGAAATCTTGATCCATTAAGGTGATTAAGGTGATCCATTAGGTGAAAAAATATCTGATTACTGAAAATTTAAGGAGGAATCGATATGTTTTCTAATAATAACGAGTTTACCCCGTGCAGTGCAAAGCGCCGCTTGCTTGCTCAGTACTGTGTCGTTTAGGAATACAGTATCATTGCCACAGACTTGTATCAGTATGAGTTTCCTCTATATTTCACAACAAATCTTGCAGAGGTGGGAGCACAGTAGTAAGGAATGCGCCAAAAGTGTATTAATATAGTAGATTTCTCTTTGTTTTAGCTTGTATAATGGGCTACCTTGATGGAACTGAATTCTACTTGATACTGGATGGCACTATTCCTCAGGATACTCTATTTATTGGAATATTAGATGAAGAGTGTACTTATAATTGAAAAAAATAATAATGGCTGAATTATATTTGTAGTCGTATTTCTTCGAGTTCTTTTTTAGAAAAGGTAGCCTAAGCTGAGGAATTGTAATATAAACTTTTCAATATTTATATCCATAGTTCTTTGGCGAGAAGGAGAAAACAGCTTCATGTTTCCAAATAATCAATAATTGACTGAAATAATTAATATTCACTCAATAGGAAACATAAAAATCATAGAATTGACCGTGCTTCAATACGATATCTACCAATGTATGTGGGTTTAAGGACCAGCCATATCATAAACATATTATTTGTTAATAAACATGTTTTTTGCATAAAGAAATAATTGAATAAATCAATATTTATCATTATCGTTCCAATATTTTGGTCTTTTCATGAAGAAGAAGGGAATTCACTTTATCAGAAAAGATTTTTCCAAATTCTAGACCTCAAATAATGAACATTCTAAGGTGAGAAAGCACTATAAAAATTTAACGTTTGACAAATCTATGGGAAAAGTTGGAAGTGAAATGTAATTCGAATGTTCCATCAGTGAATACAATATATCAATCCATATCGGTATTATTCAATTCAATTTATTACACAGTATGGATTGTGTATTGTTGAATTTATTTCCTTCCTTTACAAGAACAATAGCAGAACAATGCAACTCCAACATGGTGTGAAGATTACAGAGATAGTGTCACGACCATTGTTTGCAGTTTGAAAAATTGCTCGGTCAATCGTCAGATATAAAACGTTTCTCTTTTTATTCATTCCGTGTTTTACCTTTTGTGATGTTGCATTTCCCTACTCAATAAAATAAAGTTATCATGAGTCTCATAATATCAGAAATATTATGTGTCTGGGAAGTTAGATTTCTTTTGTTGTAAAGTACATGTAGGCCTAATGGGAAGTTTTATTCCTGGCAAAAATGTTGAATTCTATCGAATCGTACATGATGAAACCAAACAGATTTGACAATTACCAGTGATATAAAGATTATCGTATCCAACCTACAAGAATAATAATTGTATTACAACATATCCAGTAACTAGTACACGAATACAATAATAGGATTTGCTTACCAGATGAAGTAAAATGATGTATAAGTTACGTACCTGGAAAACAGAAAATAATTTATTAGTAACTCAAATCAAAGTCGGCAAAAATAATCAAAGGGGAACAAAGGTGTGTATCATCAATCATTAATGTGAGTGAATTTTCAACTCATATCTCAACTTGAATACGAATGATAATATGAGTAATCTTCACTAAAGTAAAAACTGGAAATTATCAGTTTTTTGAAACTATCATTTGAAACTTGAATGGATCACAACCACTTATATCCTAGTATATTTTATATTATTCTATAGTGTGATTCACGTCAAGAAGTCAGCATTGCTTAGATGGGAGTTTGCTATCCTTGCTCAGCACAAGGCAGTTGCTGATGTCTCTATCCTATTCGCACTGTGCATAGTTGCCGCACTGTGCATTGTTGCCGCACTGTGCATTGTTGTCGCACAGTGCCCAACAATTTGGTGCAGTTTCCTCTTTCTCTCTCAATGAAACTTGGCATCAATGCTCCTCATATAAACAATGCTGACTTCTTGACGTGAATCGGACTATAGTAATGAGAATTGCAGTGTTAATTTGCAGACTGCAACCCACATTTATAATTGATTTACAGAAAAAAAACATTCAACAAAAATTCACTTTCATCATGCAGTAGCCTACATACTGGCAGGATGAAAAGATCACAATTTGCCATGACATTTCCTTCATCTAAGAGCTGAACTCTTACAAGTCATAATACAGAGTGATTCAAAAAGAATACCACAACTTTAAAACTTTGTATTTAATGAAAGAAATATAATAGAACCTTCTGTTATACATCATTTTAAAGAGTAATTAAAGAGAAAGAGTTGAGATGTTCCATATGACCTCAGACACTCGAGCAATATCAACCCAAACCTCCTCAAACTCTTTCCACTCTGACTGTATCAGGCGTGACTATTTGATAATCTTTCAGTTATTTCTTGTTTCAAATCATCAATATCCATCAAACAAGAAATAACACTGTGTTTCTTCATAACAATTCTTTTGAATCACTATACCATTTAGTATATCTATTTGCAACATTCAGACGCAACTACCAAAGACATAACTTCTAAATAACAAAACTGTATCAGATTTGCATGGGCTGTTAATAAAATTTACAACTTATGTAGAGTAGAAATATAGAATCCATACTCAAAGTATGATTACTATAGTAATGTGAATACTATGAATGCCTGGTATATGTCTGTTTATGTACCCTTGAAACATAATAAAGATTCGCGCATTATTAGAGCTCTCCATTCTTTATCGCGATCAAATAGTGTACAAATCGTGTAGTACAGTCCACTTCTCCAGTAGTAAGTGCAGTTGAGCATTCATGTCGTGATAGATAATCAAACTCGACCTGAATATATCGATAGTCGCGTTGTATATGTCGATATAATCAAACACGACCAATCAGTAGCCTTTGGGTATTCTTGGTTGTCTCGTTTAGTAGCGAAATACTTCCATTAGTAACACCACCTTCACACTTGTTCGATTTTATGTGCGACTCGAGCATACTGCATATGCCTAGGCATGGCCGCATGCTGTGCAGCAAACAAAAATCGATCAAGTGTGAACAATCCCTATAAAACCCAGCGACAAGTTGCACATTCACAAGAGGGGGTTCACACCAATGGTTTTAGGCGGTTGCGGCAAATAGCGGTTCCATGTGTTGGAGATAGACAAGATCTGCTGTTTTTTGTCTCTCTCCCACAATTTCCCCTCACTTGAAACCGCTGGTAGCCGCAACCGCCAAAAACCCGTCCGTGTGAACCCGCTCAAAGGTTCTCGTATTCTAGCTAAAGCAAGTGAACAGTTGATGGAACTCTTATGTCGCCTATTGCAATAGGTTGTCATAAGAATTTGTTGGAAATGTTGTGAATTAAATGAAAACATGGCCTAGAAACGTTCAAAACCGTCAAAATTTTCATCAAATACCGATAAAATACCCCTATTTTGAACAGCTACTTTAAACTTCTTATTCCTCTTAAAATTTCAAAACCTTTTTTCTTACATAACAAGAAATTCATGTTAAGTTGTTACTCCTCGTGAAAACCCCTTTCAGCAGCAGATCGACAAAAGCTTTTCAGCTTGAGAGAAAATAGACATTTCTAATAAGAGTGAATCCCACCCACGCTGCTATCTGTGTTACTGAAAAGCAGCACTGATATTGTCAGCTCCCCCTCTTTCCACAGTTTTCCACATTTCCACACCGCCTAAGGCAAGGTTTTGTTGAACGGTTTTCCTCCAGTCGACAAAGAAGGGCTTCAATTTCCACAATGAAAATAATTTCGTTAGACTGCCTATAGATATCGACTTCTGTTGGAGTCGGAATATCTAAATGAGAGATCAAAGGGTTGTGATTTTGAACAATGCAGGAGGGATTCTCATTCAAAAATACATATAGAACCCTCTCTATTTGTACATGAGGAAATATTGCAAGTTTCATTTTATTCATGAGGGAAATGCTGGAGAAATACACCTATCTCCTTATGAGCCAGTACAGTAGATCACCACTTATCTAGTTCTAAATCATATTCTATCATGTAGTTATGTATAATAAGTTTCTGCACATGAAAGGAGAAAATAATTACTCTGAATTACTCTGATTTTTACCGCTACGTTTGTTGTATAAACCATCATTGCCGATGGCGATGGTAAGAACCGCCCACTGTGGGAGGGGCTTATCTAGGCCAATGGCAGTCGTTCACCTTAATTCAACTGTATACAACGCTTCGCCACTACTTACTCCATAGTGTTTATTCTGCTTCTCTTTGATCCTGTTTTTGTTCAGTGATGATTGATGAACAATCGAAACCGGTTCCTCGATGTTTCCATATATTTGTGTTCGTGAAAACTTCTAGTCTTCTTACTCAATATGGATAACCACCGTGATTTCACTTTCAATACTCAACAGATAGACTGTACTTTTGCTTTTGTTATGTCAGATTACGAAGTTGAAATAACGACAGATTGGAAGAAACATTTTGAAAGTGTGTTATGACACTTATGACACAATAAGTTTATAGAAAACTATATCACCAAACTAATAGATTTCTTCCTTGGGTTGCGAAGACCAGCCGAGATGTCATTGTGCTAACCACACGTTACACCTTTTCTGGTTAATGATCATTCTGCTGATTCAGTCAAGTGGATGTGAAACTTGCAACCAGCTGGTAGGCCTAAGCCCACATAGAGCTGTTGAGCCATTGACAAACAACAACAAACAAATAGATTTCTTCCAAGTCTTTTTTACTAGAGGTTCCTTCTTCCTTCACAGTGTTACGAAGGATCAAATTACAAATTAAGTACTGCCTTAGGAAACATTACCTCAAGAAATTATTAAGGATATGCACAAAGAAGAAAGGTTCCTTTCTTCTCTGTGGGATATGGCATAAAACTATTCCCAAGAACTAGATTATTTCCAAGAGTCACTAGACAGAGAAAGAGAAAATTCAATCAAGCGAGTACATGCTTAAAACTTATGCTGGGAAGTGAATAAGTTCATCCACTAAGAACTTAATGCACTTTCAGCTCCTCGGGCTGCCCTAATTAATTTCGAAACTTTGCAAATTTCAGTGCAGACAGTTTTGAACAAACTAGACTGTTCAATGGCTCCGTTGGAATGGGGTAATTTGGGAAGAAGATGGAATAGATTGAGAAAGAGACGGGATTTATGATAAGAGTCTGGCAAGGATTGTGGATGATAATAATCTGCGTATTTTAATAAATTGGATTAGTAACTTGATAAAATAAGTGAATAGGTTGAAAAAGAGTTTGGTTTTACAGTTTTCTCATTTCAATGTACGGTTTCTCAGTTTTCCAGTACAAATTTTACTGCTCCAGTGAAGTTAACTTCATTAAAGAAATTTAGGGCCGGTTCATGAGCTCGGGATTTAGCTAAGTCCTAGACTAAAACGGGTGGCCACCGTATCATCGACAAACGTTAGCCTCGATACTATGTACTAAGGGCTCTCTATGCTGCTAACCCACTAACTTGTCCAGACGAACGTTTGTCGATGCTACGGTAGCCACCCGTTTTGGTCTAGGACTTGGGAAAATCCCGAGCTTATGAACAGGCCAATAATGTGTTAGTGAATAGGATTGATGATCCAGTAAATGGATTTAATAAATAACTGAGTAACCGGGAAAGCAGTGAAAAACTATTTAGATTGAAAACGTGTGAAAAAAGAACTAAGATTCGAGAAAAAACAAGAATTTGAACATTAATAAGCGAATAAGGCACAGAAAAATACGAACCAAATGAGGAGAAGGAATATAATAGGAGAAAGATAAAAACGATGAAGGATCGGTAATAAACAGAGGAGTCAGTAGATGGAAAAACAGATATGGGAATTCAAATTCATTTGGGGAGGAATGGAAACAAGACAGATAAAAATGGATATTGCAAGAGGAAAACCCCGTAAAAATCATCTTGATTTAAACTTTAGTTCAACTAAACGGTAGTTCAAACTGTAGTACCCTTGGTTGAAACTGTGGATCAACATATACATGAACACAAGCCATAGACTTCTGGTTCGGAACCCACTAAAAGCTGAAAGTCCATTCATCTCTCATCATCATAATGAATGGTCACTCGGTGAAGAGCGGTTGCTAAGTAATCATGTGGTTAATTAACAAACATTCAGGACCGCTCTCGGATGGGTGACCGACACAAAAAATTGTGCAATGAGGCGAGGAGGAACCTACCCATAAGGGTCTTCCCACCAATATAAAAGCCATACGATAAAAAAAATCATAATCATCCTTTCCATTACCGGTACCCATGCACAAGCCAAGAGCTTATGTGAGCATCACCACAGCAAATAAACACTACAATGTCGTTGACAAAGATGAAAAATTATAAATAAGAATAGTATATTGAATACTATCTATAATAAAAACTGTAATAGTATAGACCTATGAATAATAGTAATAGATACAGGAATAAAATATGAATAGAATTCAATCTAGGAAACTCAAGGATTCGAGGTTCAAGAATTCTAGGAAAATCCAAACAGAATTCACAATCCTATGAAACCGGATCTGATCACTGCGCTCGAGACAAAACTCCCTTATAACTCCCTTACTTGCTGACTACAAAATTCCAGCTTCTCTCAAGGCACAGAATAATGATCGAGATACAAGAGAAGAGAGCCTGCTCTAATGATGTCAGCCTATACTACCTACCGACTCCCATTCACTGCCAGTAAACAGAAACCCAGCAGTGCTTCTGCTGTACAGTACTTATCACGAGACGCAGATTATATTTGAATACAAAAGAGCATTAGCAATAAGATGGAATCGAAACAGTGCGGACTCCTTCCTGCTAGGAAAGAGCTTTCAAATAAGTATAGAGAAGGCACACTTTACAGAAAGATCTTTCTCCAATGTGAAACGTATCCTTACCATGGAGACTGTCACTTGGACAGTATACATTACAAGAATACGCTTTCCACTCTTTCTTTACTCTCCACTGAATAGACGCAGTGAATGAATTTATTCCTCTATGTGCTTTCAGAATAAACAACATATCTGCTTGTTTTGCACCAAGTTTGAAAAGCAAATTTCTACCATACACATCGAATATTCATTTTTGTATAAGATATTTTTCTCTGAATATGAAAGTTAAAAGCATAATATCATTGAGTTAAGTTGAGATAGACAAAACTCTTAAGCAAGTAAAGCAAGAGCTAGGGCTCTATTTACACACTCTTAATGGAGCCTTAGCAAAGACGACCTTAATAGTATACATAGGAATCTAAGAGGTACATAGTACATAAAACAGTAAACTCATATTGTTTGCACATATGCAAAGCTCGATATACGTGTATAACTCCATATACTCATTCTGTGTAAGTATATGAAGCATGATATAAGTATGGGAACCGAGTATGAAAATGGGTACACACATTAATAACTTGAGTAATATACAGTAAATACATGTTAAAAGTATATGAAACGGGAGCATTAATGTAGAGAAGGTGAGTAAGAAGTTATCATTTACCGCAGTCGCATGTTATATATGTATTATTTAGACACCGAATACGAAAGGAGCAAGAACTTTCCTTGTGATACTCTAAGCCGAATTGTTTCCATGGTGACGTCTGTTGCTTTGTCCTATGTAAAAGTGTGAGGGGAGGGGGTTTTGGAGTTGAATATCACGATTACAATGCCATTCAATGGACTGAGTGTCTCGCGGTGTGACAGCGTTGACAGGATTAGTACTCAAAGCGATACCAGCGAACTAATATCAAACGAAATATAATGTTTCAAGCATGTTTCCTCACTCATAGTGTTACTTAACATCATTCTCAATCAATAATGAGCTTGAAAATTATTCTAGCCTTTTGTTGATTTGTTTAGAAAATCGTCATTCAGAACATTTTTAGACATAAAAATCTCACCCTAGAAAACTATTTGGAAGCAAACCTATCGATAAATTTCATATTTCATAAGACTATAAAACTTTGTTACTTGTCACGCATTTGTTGATGGACAAAATCACAGAATACCATTATAAACAAATAAATTTATTTCCATCAAAAACCAAAATATAAGAATACATTCATAATATTAACAAAATTTAGGAAAATAAACAATGACACAGACATCAAGAAAAAATAAAATTAACGGAAATTAACCCACTCAACTATGGAGATCCATGTACTAGAAGTAGACTGTGAAGGATTATAGAAATGCAATTACAGTATCTTCTTCTTATAAATAAAAGAAGATACGGTTGCGTGCGTGTGTGTGTGTGTGTGTGTGTGTGGGTGGGTGTGTGTGTGTGTTTATTAGCAAGGTGCAAGCTAATTTTGTGGATTGTGTTCCGAAAGAACGTGAATAATCTAGAGCTAGAAATTTTGCATACAGCTTCCAAAAATATTAATGTTATGCACCTCGAAGCCCAAATTTCAATTTTCCCTCTAGATTTTTCATAATTGAAGCTCAAATTTCATTCACTTCAATAGCATAGGCGATGGGTGTCATTATGAAATGAGTAAAAAAAATCTCGGAAGTTCTATTTCTGTTCCGAATGACCCATCTCCGATAGACCCGTTGGCGTAGTTGGCAACGTTACGGATTGGAGAGCAAGAGGACTCAGGATCGATCCTCGGAGCGACATAATTTTTTTGACAATGAACTTCAAACCAAAATCAATATTTTCTTTACTTTTGTATTGAAATTATTATTAAAAAATAAATAAAATAAAATTTGAATCAGTTCATGAACCACGTCAATTTTTCTATACATTATTTTATTAATCTATATACATTTAAGAACAATATTTGATTCATTGGTTGGGTCAATCAGATCAGTTCAATTTATCAGAGCGTTTGGACCTGGATGTATTGTTTCATTACAGAAAATTTGATATGTGAAGAACATTACACTGATTTTCGAATAGGAAGTGTGCTATAAAGAAATTAATAACTATCGTTTTTTTTTAAATTTGAAAGATTCAAATGATCATTTAATATTTTTTAACATTTCAAAACTAGCAAAGCGCATTTCATCCTAATCGCAATAATAGCAGTACGGTATTGCAAAGGGATAAAAAAATAATTATTAATACTGGCGCCGGTATACAACGAGGTAAGTTAATAATGATATAGTAGAGTTTTCCAAAGTTCTGAATTATCAATAAAAGTTATACAATAATGTGGACAATATGCAATTATTTAGTTACTAATTTGTATCCGAGTAAAATTTTCAAGTATTGCGGTACCGTAGCGTATTTAGGTTATGTAGGATCTGATAGTCATGTATCACATCACAAAACAAAAACATTGTTGAACACAATTTACGAACTCTATTTACATTTTTTATTCTTTAATAACACATATCAAAAAATTTGAGTTATAATGGTCAAATTCAATCACTGCCTTCTTTTAAAAAGCAGTTAGTAGTCCTATTTGAATATTCCCGGACTCTTTTTGCAAAGCATGATGTAGATAGGCCTACTACACGAATTGAAAATAATGAATACGGTATGGTTTTGAATATTATTGAACCAAAATAAGTTAAACTTGAAATTCTTCGAATGGCAAGGCTTTAAGCCTATCCATTTCTAAAAAGTAAGTTAAGTGTGATGGAAATACTTTTCAGGATGATTGTAATTCTTACAAAGCCGCTAAGCTGTAGACGGCTGTAGGCTGTAGCGTAGGGCTACTTTATTTTATGCAATGAATCTAAAATAATCAGGTTCAAATCTCACTATTATATGATTTAAAAACGATTTTTTTTACTTGAAACTCAAATTGTATTAATCTTTGAAGATAAATTGGTTTTCATCGCATGATCAAAGCTTAATTTCATCTGGATTGAACAAAGAACAACTAGGCTATTATACTCTGAATAGTTCAAGATTCGAAGATTGTCACAGTAGTTCCGTAGACACCGAGAGACAGCGCTGAGCTCATTCTACATTCGTAATATTTACAGTGACATTCATTTAGATGCTTGGCATTAGATAATTGTATAGATATCATTTCTCGACGTTGCGAAATGACCGTAGAGTACGTTGGCAAAGGAATAATATCTCTCTATCTATCTCTAAGCCAAGCGTCAAATTAAATGAATCGCAGTGTACTTCATGTACCCTCAAGCAAATTTTCCAATATAAAACAATATTAATTTATTCAATTTTTCGACTTATAATAGTTCGTATTTTGCAGATAATTTTCAACTTCATGCAAGTAAAACAAATTTTTCTAATACTTTTTACAAATCGCTATGATATTACAATGTTGAAATTACACATTGGGAAATAGAACCTAATCAAACTATTATTGGAATTTGCCAAGTTTAGCGTTCTATGACAGCAATAAAAATTACAAAATTGTTATGGAATTATCTGATGGAATAGATGTACTGCAAATTGTGGTACATTAATAAAAATTTGTAATGAAGGAGGATTATTCACGGGGATCTCAGTTGTCTCATAATTTTCGCAGTTCAAGAAGACTTTTTTTATGTGATGGCATTTGCAAAAGTAATGAGATTAATACCGGGCCTTCTTAAAATAAAATGCTGACTGCTAACGGGAATATTGAGCTTACAGGTAACTTACTTGACAAATGATGAATGTGTAGCTTACAGTAAAGTAGCGAGAATACTACTAACAATAAGTATACAGTTGTGTTTACCTATAAAGAATAACTTAGAGCTTATGCCACAATAAATACTTCTCTTCATTTCCTTTCCTAATATTTTTCCTGTTAATTTCTGAATTGGTCCAATTCATTAGGCTACTTTATTGGATGTGATGAATTTCTCAATAAATTTAAACCACTATTTTTGCCTGCCTTATATGTTCAGTTTTAGCATAGCATTAGGCTATACAATATTTTAAAGGCCTAATCCAGAAAAAATGAATAATATCTTTGATACACCAGGAAGAGAAGAAATTATAATGTAGCTTTGTTTTGCGGAGCTCCGTTGCGAAGCACGGGTGGCTTCTAGTATAAAATAAACCGAAGGACTGGAAAAATCTGAAAACTGAAATGTATTCTCTACCACTTATTGTCACTCATAAATAAAGATATTCAATCTGGATTAAAAGTGACTCCGTAGCAGACAGACAGGATACAGCGATTACTTGAAATCAGAAACCGAAGTAGAATAACTAACAATCCAGTTTACTCGACTTTGATTGTCGTTTACAAATAGAAGATTGTGATTGTTACCAGTTTTTCACACTGGAATCGACATTATTCGAGATCCGTGTGAAGTACAACATGTCAACCTGTCAATGACATGCAGTGTCAGACTGACAGAAAAAACTACACTTGCTGCTATAATGGTTGATTTAATGTTGTCCTGATATAATAAAACAGTCAACAGACAACCAGAAATCAACATTGAAACCATCGATGCCTGGCAATCGAGACATCGATGTTGAATGCGATTAGACTAGAGTACAGTAGTGTCAATTGGAAAAAGTTGCAGCTCTAAAAATTATCACAAATGTAATCGATTGAAGAAGAGAACGATGAAGAACACACTATTCTAAATACTATAGTACTTACTATAGAAGTATACTTACTATACTTAGTATAGTACTAAATAAGTTTCTATTTCTAAATACACTACATAGATTTTGCGTTTTTCATGAAAGTGCTCATTGATCCAATTTATTATTAGAAATTATACGTTTTTTATCATCCATACTAAAGCGCATGACTGAAAGGACCATTAGGCTAGGCGTACACCGGTTAGTCGAGACAAGACAAGACAAGATTAGTCACGTTCAGTCACAGTACTTCACAAAGTTGCTTACCAAGCAACACACACAGATTAGTCATTGCATTGCATCGGTGTGTGCTACTTCATAAGCAGCTATGTGAATCACTGTGACTAAACGTGAGTAATCTCGTCTTGTCTTGTCTTGTCTTAACTAAGGCTAGACGTACACCGGTTAGTCAAGACAAGACAAGACGAGTTTAGTCATGTTTATTCACAGTACTTCATATAGTTAATTATGAAGCAACACAATCCGATGAGTCATTGCATTGGTGTGTGCTGCTTCATAAGCAACTATGTGAATTACTGTGACTGAACGTGACTAATATCGTCTAGTCTTGTCTTGACTAACTGGTGTACGCCTAGCCTAACCGGTGTACGCCCAGCCTTACTCATATACTGTTCAAAACAAAAGCCTCAAAAAACAATCGCTTCGACTTTTATCCTAGTCCATCACTGTAATGGAGGCTCATTGTTGAAACCCATACTGGTTATTACGAAGCCCGAAATCTCCATTCCCTAATATTAGCTCGGCAGTGTTATCTGAAGATCAAGCATTGTTTCTCAGAGGAACATATTAATTTGAGCATATTATCTGTGTTTGGAGCGCCACTCCCTCATGTACTATGCCTTTGAGCGCATAGCTGGGATAATCGTGAATTATGCATCTCCCAAGTACGCAGTTCATCAACGTTGTGTACTTGGCTTCTCCAATATATCTACTGTCTACTCTATATCCTTTCATTCCTCTGAGATTGCGCTACTAATGATGCCGCTGATACACCGTATTAGTGCAGATTGCTATGTTATATTGCTATGTGATATATGCAAGTGGAAAGGCTTTATTTATTTATTTATCTATTTATTTATATGCAAGTGGAAGAGGAGTTAGTGAGGTAAAGGCACAATCACACGATTCATTTCATGCATTCTATGCATCGTGTGGTTGACATATTTGCAATAAAATAAAATGGAAATTCCCATGATGCCATAAAGTGCATGAAAAATGCATAGTGTGGTTGCGCTCTATGAAACTAGCCTTGACGAAAAGTGACAAGAAGGAAAAAATGTTGAAAGAACTGAAGAAGAATAAGATGAAATACCATTAACTATGAATGTAGTATGCCCTGTGTTTCAGAGTTCTTAAAGATTAATTCTAGGAGTGTTGATCTCATCAAAATACAGAGAAAAATGTTCTGGGAATGATTTGTTAGCGAGAAACAGATGGTGAAACCCAGCAGACTTCACACATTTTATTACAGTTTTCAAAAATTGGGTGGCTTATTTGGGTATGAAAAAATCAGTACGTAGAAGTTTTTCATAAAACAGTTGGAAGTTTCCTGTTGTAATTATTGGAGTAATAAACAAAATATGCTAAAAGGCGTGGTATTTCAAGTTTATTATTGGATAAATTTTCTATCATTGATTAATTCATTGATTTTTGGATGAAAATCATTTAGTGATACAATGATGTTGGGCAGAGTCTTCATGATTTATCAATTAATACTCTGCCAATCGAAGTGGACTTGTAGACTAAGGCTAGGCGTGCACTGGTTAGTCAAGACGAGACAAGACGAGATAAGTCACCTTTAGTCACAATAATTCACATAGCTGCTTATGAAGCAGCACACACCGATGCAATGACTAATCGGCGTGTGTTGCTTCATAAGCAACTATGTGAAGTACTGTGACTAAAAGTGATTAATCTTGTCTAGTCTTGACTAACCGGTGTACGCTTATCCTCAGACTCCACATGCCTTATCACATTCCTAGTCATTTTTGCAGCTCAAGAACATTACAAAAAATCAACCAATAGAATAAAACAATCTCGCAACCAACTTAATTGAAATCGGCTCATTCAAAGTGATTAGAACAGAGACAGGTGAAATCAATTTGGAAGGAATATAGTATGCAAAACATCAGGGGATACAAAAAGAAGAGACAAAACCCATATCAGTGAGATTGGAGCAGGAGGTGACGGTGAAGGGGGAGAGGGTTTGTTAAGTCAACACCTGCTATTCCGGCTTGACAGGCAAATGAGTTATTGCTATTCATTTGTATATTTCCACTGTTAATGTGAGCTGTATTTGCATTGCTCACCCGGTGGGGCTAATGATAAAGGTTGGTCATCACTTTCGCAAGCAACGTGTTGCTTACGAACTGTCAGGTACGTGGTTACCGAGTTAATGACCTTCTCTCAGATTCTATATGCTGGTAGAGTAGTATTTTTCCAGATGGAAGCCGAATAGGGGCTTCCCCCACTACGCTCGTTTGATTCAGGTGACATAGAATGAAAATCCTCCTTCAACAAATTGAAATTATTGCACCTTGTAATCTCTAGGGAGTTATTATTGCACATACTTAATTCTCAGCTTACTGATGTGAAAATTCTCGTTGCCAATTGATTAGTTCTAGCAATAATTTCCGGACTTTCAGGTATGGGAACATATATTTTTTCTTCTAAATGGTATTCTAAGCGACATGAGGTGCTATGGTATCATAAATGACGATTTTTTCTATCAAGTCAAGTGGTAATCGAAAAACCGCCAATGACAGGTAACCAATTTATACAAGAATAAATGTCATTTAAAATATCATAATATTCTAATGTCACTTGAAATATCATTTTGAAGGAAAAATAAACGTTTCCATACTAGAAGTTTCAAAAATTAACGCTGAATCTAGTAGGCAGGCGCTAGTTGACTAGTATCAAGGATAAGAAATCAAGTGTTTCCTTGAATAGCCCTATATTATATTCTCGTTTCATTCCATTATATCTTCCTTACTTAGAGACTGGTATCAAGGAAGAGACAGATTCGAGTCTCTTGCAGAATAACCCCACATTTGTTTGAATGAAATGGTTTTTGCTTATTCAGATGCAAGTGCAGTTTATTTCTAGTAAGAGACAGTCTCGTGTTTTTGTAATGTTGAAATCAAATGTGGGGTTCTTTTGCCGAAGACCAATTGGACGGTCTCCGGGTGAAAGGGAATAAGACAAAAATAGACTTATTACCTTTTACTCACACAAAGTTATCTGCTAAAATAATACTTATTACAATATTCACATGGGTTACATACAGCTGTTAGAGTATGGACTTATTGCCTTATACCCGAAGATAAAGTTGTAAAGGAAGTTGAGTTTCATTAAAATAACAAAATGGAAAAATTGACCTATTCCCTTTTACCCGGATTATTTCAACAGACATCTAAGGAACCCGTTATTTTTAAGTACACTAAAATTATATAATTATTTTGTGAACAGATCTATCAGAAAACAAATCTTTTGTTGTAATGTTGACTCAACAATCTCTCTCTAATCTGTAAATCCCTAATTTGTAATCTACATGAATAAAGAGAATACTCTATTTTATTCCCTTATTTTCAGCTGATACTAAAATTCGTTTCCACAACGATTCTACGTAGAAAATTGAAGCCGAAAATGAAGAAATAGTAATATTTATGGGAGAAAACCAATCACTAAGCTCTCTCAAGTTATTGGATGTTATAGCTGCTTCTGGTGCCGCTGCGAACAGAAGCAATTTAATTTGGAGCATAAGCGAAAAATTGTAGTGTTGCATTTAAAATTTGCATATTGATAGGATGCAAATGAGATGAGGCACGGCGTGAGGCAGCCAAAGAACCGTATCCACCCACCGATTTCCCTCTCACTCTAACTCTCACTCTTTCTCTATCTTTTTCTCCTCGTCTTCCTTATCTTCATTTCTCCATTATTATTGGTCCATTA
The DNA here is from genome assembly GCA_017141395.1 of Laodelphax striatellus. Classification (NCBI taxonomy): domain Eukaryota; kingdom Metazoa; phylum Arthropoda; class Insecta; order Hemiptera; family Delphacidae; genus Laodelphax; species Laodelphax striatellus. The sequence continues at coordinate 14,371,166 of CM029539.1, forward strand.
CTGCATTATCATTTATCTGTTTCCTACCTTCCATGCTGATGATGCTGCAAAGTCACTATCACTAAGTCAAAATCACTAGAGCATAGGGAATGAGATGAAGGATGATATACAAGAAATGCCAAACGTAATGAGAATCGAACCCATGACCCATAGCACAGACAACAAGAGTATAGTTACTCAGAGTATAGTTACATAGAGTGTAGTTACTCTATGCCCATAGCCTAACGATAGCAGAATCCGATGTTAGGCTACGAAGTTTTGTCATTCTCGTCTCAGGTAGAAGAAGAGGAAGAGAAAGAATAAGGAGGAGAAGAGGAAAATAAAACAGAAGATAAGAGGAAGAAAAAACGAAGAAGTATGAGAATAACATGAAAAAAGAGGAAAAATTGAGATGAAGAAGGAGGAGGAGGAGGAGGGAAAGAAGAAGAGCAAGAATACGAAAAAGAGGAAAAAGAAGAAGGGAGAAGAAGGAAGAGTTGTACGAAAGGAAGGAATAGGAGAAGGAGGAGGAACAGGAGGAAGAAGTGAAGAAGGAGGTGAATGAGTAGGATGAGGAGGTGCAGGAGAAGGAGGAGTCGAAGGAGGAGGTACAGGAATAGGAGGAGAGAAAGGAGGATGAGGGTGAGGAGAAATATGAGAAACAAGAAAAATAAAAATAAAATCATAAGAACGAGTAGAATTGAAAGAAGACGAAGAAGAAGAAGGAAAGGAGGAGAAGGAAGAAAAAATTGAAAGAGAAGGAGAGATGGAGGTATTTTTTAAATAAGAATAGGCAGAAAAGAAGAAGAAGAGGAGAAGAAGTAGAAAAGAAGAAGAAAGAGATTATATCGATTTGGGATGAAGATAAAGAAACAACAGGAGAAGGCAGAAGTGAGGAGAGTTGCTTGTTAAAGTTTATGATGAGGAGGAGGGGAAGGAGGTAAAGGAGGAGGAGGAGTACGAGGGGGAGAAGTAGGAGAAGGAGAAGAAGCAGGATGAAGTGGAGGATGAGGAGAAGGAGAAGGAGGAGGAGGTGGAGGAGGAGGAGGAGGAGAAGAAGGAGGAGGATGAGGAGAAAGACGAGAAACATAAGAAAAATAAAAAGAGGAGTATAAAAAGGAGTAGAATGAAAGAAGAAGAAAAAGAAAAGGATGAGAAGAGGAAAAATTAGAAGAGAAGGAGAGATGGAGGTATTTTTAAGGAGTAGTAAGGAAGGATTGCAATCTATGCGTTCATTATTGAGACGACGACACTGTATTGAGACGACGTTCTGATTGAAACGCGCGCTACTCCTCCAAAGCAGTCTCTGTTCTAAATCTCCTATATCTATCTATAGTAGCTTTCTCTATATCTATACAATACAGATATGTCTAAGAATTAGTTTGGCACGCAATAAGCAATCTCACCTCACGAAGATGGATCAATGCTTCCTGTCTAGGATATTGATCCTGCTGTCAGTCGTTTTCTAAAAGAAGAGGGTGATTAATTTTCATCTGGTGATTGAATGCTTTTCAGTTACTTTTATTTTTGTTTACCTTCCTTCATATAATATATTCATTTAATTTGGCGGATAGCGAATAACTTTCATTAAGTATTTCATATATTAATATAGAAATTAATATTTTTATGGTAACGGGTGATGTTCTGTTGAATTTTTTCCACATAAAAACTCTATATAATAATTATGTAGAAAAAAATTAAAAGAGAATCAATAGAAATATCAACAATTATATCTATTTCATATAGCTTTCTCGAATTACTCTTTCTCTAGAAGCGCTTTCTCGAAAATTAGATGATAACGAGAGAAATAAACTGTGGAAATAAGATGAGATGTAAGATGTGGATGAAAAAGTAAGCAAAGCAGCAAAAAGAAGAAGAAGAAGAAGAAGAAGAAGAAGAAGAAGAAGAAGAAGAAGAAGAAGAAGAAGAAGAAGAAGAAGTAGTAGGAGAAGAAGAAGAAGGAGAAGAAGAAGGAGAAGAAGAAGGAGAAGAAGAAGAAGTTTCATTGATTATTTGATAAGCATCAAAGAAGAAAAATGAGGAAAACGGAGATCATGATGAAGGAGAGGGAAGAGGAGACAGAGTGGTGGGAGGTGAAGAAGAAATAGAAGAAAATGAGGAAGAAGAAAGAGAAGAAAAGAAGAAGAAGAAGAAGAAACGAAGACTAAGAAAACATTTTAAAAACCAAGAGAATAAGCCAGAAATGAGAACGAACACTTGTACAGTATTCAGATGAGAAGAAAAGGAGTTAGAAGGGATAGAAAGTAGGTAGAAAGAAAATCAAGTAAAATAAGACTAAGAAAAAGCACGAGTTCGGGAGTTGAGTAGGGTATTTGTGAACTGCAAGACAAACTTTACAGGCACTTGGGCGGCCACAGCAAGCATTGGTATCAATGGAATAAGGTCGTCCTAGCCAAGCTCAGTTCTCCTGGTGGCCAAGTTCGCCATGCAACTTTCCTGTCTACCTGCCTAGCACAAGTTTCCAACCAACTCCTTTCTCTCACTCCTATTTCTCATTTCCCTTCTCATACCGCCCACTATTATTTCACCCAACTACGACCGCCACCTGAGAGTAGAGATCTTGCTAAAACGGTATTAATAGTTTTCATATGAAATTGATTGTTACCGAGTTCAGAATGGATAATAATTGGGATGGTGAGTTTGAATATGAATAATGAAGTATAAAATGAAGGATGAAATCCTTCATCACCTTGGATCTAGATTATGTTCCAAGACGCATTGAAATGTAGTTTTGAAAGCAAAATAGAGGTAATTCATGTTTTTCGAGGAGGGGGTTCGAATGATTGCGATGGTGTTCATATTATGGAAGTTACTAACGTCCAAACTAAGTTGAACGAATAAGGCCCCGGGTACGATACGAGCGGCGAGCGGTGAGCGGCGAGCGGCGAGAGCGGCGCCGCTCTGATTTCGGGTCTCATTTAGTTGCGTGTGAATTTGTTGAGACTGGCCACGATACGTCTGAGCGGCGGGCGGCGATGAGCGGCGCCGCTCAGTGCCGCTCATGAATCCATTTCCAAACCGATTTCATTTTTAACGCCGCTCGCCGCTCACAAATAAATCCATAGTTTGTATATCTATATTTCGTATTTGTACTAGGCTATATATACGTGTCGTATGTTCAAAGTAACGTGAGCGTTAAAAAGTAACGCTTGTATCGTAGCCACCCCCGCCGCTTACATGCCGCTCAGGTTGCCGCTCGCCGCTCACCGCTCGCCGCTCGTATCGTACCCGAGGCCTAAAGCTTAGTTTAAACTTGATTCAAACTGTGGATTTGCAGTTGAAAACAAATTTATACTGTGGAATTTCAGTTTAAACCAAGTTTGAAGATGTCCATAGGGTCTTAATACCTGCATGCATCATTTTCGTTTTTAAACTGAGTTTAACGAAACGAAATTTCTTGCTGATAGATTAGACTTTGGCTAGGCGTACACCAGTTAGTCAAGACAAGACGAGATTAGTCACGTTTAGTCACAATAATTTACGTAGCTGCTTATGAAGCAGCACACACCGATGCAATGACTAATCGGTGTGTGTTGCTTCATAAGCAACTATGTGAAGTACTGTGATTAAACGTGACTAATCTTCTTGTATTGTCTTGACTAACCGGTGTACGCCTAGCCTTAGAATGTAGTTCCACAGTTGAAACCAAGATAATTGAATCAAGTTTCAGCTATTGTTTCGTTGACCTCAGCTTAAATGAAGGATGTGATGCATATGGAGATCCTATGCTGGGTGATGCCATTAACAGCTTTTGAAATAAGAATTTTCCAATAATTTAAATTATTATTGATAATTCGACTATTTATCATCGTTTGTAATAAACATAACAAATTTATCTAGTGCTTGGTTTTAAAGTGAAATTGTTTACAGAAGACAAAGCACCTCTGAGCGTAGGAGTCCGGACAAATATAATAAAACTGGACTTGAGCTTTACAACTAACAATAAATTACAGTGTTGTATTGATTGAAGGTATGACTTACCATTAAGAATAATAATACTGTTTCACTGATACTGTTACTGATACACTGTTTACTGATTCTATTCTATGAATAAACTCAATTAGTCTAGTGTTTGGTTTTGGGGTGAAAAGTGGTTTACGAAAGACAAAGCTAATTTGAATTGTTTGTTTTTTCAGGTTGGTTTCTACTTGTTCGCAGATTTGACGTCTAGTGGAATCTTAATCCCCAGTAGAAACTGAGCGTAGGAGTTGGAGTACGGACACAGATAGTAATAAAACTGTACTAAAGCTTTACAACTAACAATAGATTACAGTGTTTTATTGATTTTAGAGGTGACTAAGGCTAGGCGTACACCGGTTAGTCAAGACAAGACAAGACGAGATTAGTCACGTTTATTCACAGTACTTTACATAGTTGCTTATGTAGCAACACACACCTATTAGTCATTGCATCGGCGTGTGTTGCTTCTTAAGCAGCTATGTGAATTACTGTGACTAAACGTGACTAATCTCGTCTTGTCTTGTCTTGACTAACCGGTGTACGCCTAGCCTAACCATGAAACATATACTGTTTTACTATTCTATTCTATCAATTAACTCTTGTACAACACGAGAATGCGGCTTAGTTCGGGACAAACTATATACACCAAAATATTATATTCGAAGCGTCCAACGCAGACAGATAGCCGGTAATTGATGCCACTTTTTCACCTGTCAGATACCGAATAATAGATGAGCAAAGCGGCCTGCAACGGCACTGAACAAACGCATATGATTGATGGACGTCCGTCCGTTCTGTTGCACGTCTAACCTGTTCGAACCAGTTCAGAAAAAAGAACGACCAGTTCCAGTTTACTTCGAAAATTGATAAAAGCGATTAACAGATTGCAGGCGTCTGTTAGCTCGCCAATTTGCCGATCAATGTTCGGAGATTTTCCGGCAAAAGACGGGCAGAAAAAATCGGTGGCGAACGCGAGTACTAAGATTGGTTAATTGTGCGGAACAACGCCTTGAGGCGAGCATTTTTGTTGTCAAAATGATCACTGGCCAAAAAGAAGAGGCGCTTGGGCTTACTTTCTAGTGCTGGAATCACGCGCGGGACAAGGGATCCTTAAAAGTAATGGATGACCTCTTGTTATTTAAGTATTTTCCATTTTCACAACTTTCTCCAGTGTTTTCGGTACAATTTCCTATTGTGGGAAGCTTCTCAAACTCTCCAAGCCCCAGAATTTTTGATCGACCTAAATGACCCTAAACATGATTGATCACTAATCTTGCAGAATATCATGATTAGCCAGATAGTGAATGTGAACAAAACCTTCATTTTTTAACATTTCATAAAATTAGGAAGAGAAGACGTTTTGGACGTGTTGTATGTGTACTATTGTACTATCTTGAATAAGTAAGAAACAAGCTACTATAACTATATATTACACAAAGCTACACAGAAACTGCTATAGAAAAATTCAAGGCGATGAGGAGAAATGTCAATTCTAATACATAATACATGTTTTTTGTTTGTCAATGGCTCAACTGCCCTATGTGGGCTTAGGCCTACCAGCTGGCTGCCAGTTTCACATCCACTTGACTGAATTAGCAGAGGTGGATGATCATTAACCAGAAAAGATGTAACGTGTGGTTAGCACATTGACATCTCAACCATAAGCTTGTCTTCGCAACCCAGAATACATATAGCAGGATCCATTTAACTTGTCATAAAACATATCGACGAGCATATGATCACAATACTTAACCTACAAATGCTGAATCTCGCAGATTATTGAAAAAGTCTTTTAAAAAGTCATTCTTTGAAAGGTCTTCTTTAAAAAGGTCTTTCAAAGATTTGAAAGGTCTTTAAGACTTTCAAGCCTTTTGATTATTGTGTCGAAATCACTGTTTAATTATTACTGGATCAGCTGATTTATGACAAGTTAATAGGATTCTGCTATAATACATGTGTTCTGATATAATTTTTAAGAATGTTTGAATGTTTAATGCTTATAAAATGTTCTCTAAAGTTGCAATAAGTGATCCATTGTCAGTCCAGGTGTCTTAGCAGAGTGAACGCACTGTACATACCAAATGAAATTCATTTATTGTATTCATTAGGTAACAGAATTGTGAATACTAGCATCATATGTATTTGCAATTAATTTAGCAAAGCTTGTCTTGAAGCATCCCCTTGAGCAATTATTAGGCTTCAACTTCAGAAAGAACACCACAAATCAGGCCATGATAATGGAATACGTTTTTGTTACATCTGGAAGACGTTTCCAGCATCCAGTTGAGCAATTATTCTTTTCAACTTCAGAAATAACACCACGAATCAGACCATACATCTGGCTTAATAAGCATCTCCTTTCATCAAATATAACCATTTCAAAAACAACAACCAATCTACTGAGTCAAGAAAGCATCAATCAAAATTATTTTAAAGAGATAGAATTCTACAACTTCTGGATAAACCAATTCAATCACAACTTTGACCCCACAAGACGTCAGTCTATCAACCAGATTCAAGTCTGATTTCTGAACACAAGCAAACCAAGAACGTGAAGTGCAGTTCGTGATACAGCTGCGATATGGCAGTGCGAGCGAATTCGTGCGGAATTTATCTTGAAAATGTCAGACTCTGCAGTGCTCTGTGATGTCTGTTGCTTCGAGAAGACACCATACCAGTTCGTTCCCCACAATTGAGTTTGTCAGGATGCGAAATTCACGGGGGAAATTCACCGCTTCCAAAGTGACATCTACATAGGTTGGGAAACCCATTTCAGCTTTCAAGCCTGTCATAAGTCTTTAATGCAAGTAACGTGTAAGGTTGGTGGAGATAGTTACTACAAGTTGTATATAGCCTACTAGTTACATGCGAAGGTTGAGAGCATATGCTCGAAGTATTTCACTGCTGGCGAACAAGAATCTCTTATGCCAGTAGTGCCATAGATCGAATGCACTAATATCTATAATATAAAGTGTATATTCTGTATTGTTTTGTTTATGGCAAATGAAATTTATTATTATCTAATATTATCTTATTCTTTTCTTATCTTATTCTTATCTTATCTTATGTGAATATGCTCTTGTAAGGTGCATGTAACGAGTGTTACTGCGCCGGTATACTCCTAGTATACCTGCTATAGCAGGATTCTTATAACTTGTCAGAAAACAGCTGATTTAACATTAGTAAACGAGCATACACCAATCAGCTGTTTTCTGACAATTTAAAAGAATCCTGCTATACATAGCAGGTTTCATTAGGTTATCATTTGTGTTGGAGTAGAATTTTTTAAGCTGCCATCTGTACTCTCCCAGAGCTCAAGCTTCTTTGCTTTTCTGAGAGTTACCATAACTTTTTATTACAATATTATTATAGAAATGTCATTGTTTTTTATTATACGCCAAGATTTATTTTGGTTTTTAAGAGATGTTTAGTTCATTGTATAAGAAGAAATGGCTATAAATTTGATTTGCATATAGGGTTTCCCCACTACATACTGAGTATTTTACCCAGAGCAAACAAAGAAGGAAAATAATAATTAATCATTCTATTTGTCCACGTAAAAAAAACATACAAATAATTTGAGTTGACAGACAAATGAGATACATATTACCAAAGACGATAGGAAACTATTAAGTATTAAGTAAACTATTACGTATTCTAATTGTCTTTGATATTACATAAGCTTCTCATATATTCCACTGGAAAAATCTATTGATTTTATACCAAATTACAATTGATAGTATAGAAATCAATCTTGTTGCCAACATCCGGAACGGATAGGAACCAAAAGAAGGAGAAGAAGTATAAAACATAATATTATTACATTTATTCTAAGCATGTAACGCAAGAAGGAAAATAATGGTCACTCAAGAAAGAATAACGTTATAATGAGTTTCGTCTAATTCCCCTCTGAATTTAAATTGAGCACAAATCCACACAAATTTCCCATGTAATTCCCGAACAAGCCATCACCGAAACACACCGCTTCTAACTGCACTAGTAGAGTTATAAATCACCAATTATTGTCAACCACACTCTACAATTATTTCCCCTCCAAACGTGTTTGATCGTACGCTGTTGAAACTAATAGGGAAATTGAATTTGAATTTCTGAACGCTGTTACTTAATGCAGTTGAAATATTATAATGAGATGCACCAACCTGATAGATAGATAATTGCCTTCATTTTTTCCCATTTTGTACAGTACAAAAGTGCTGTGTGCCGAGAGCCGTTACACATATCGTGTAAGAGTTATTGGCATAATGATACGGCCAATGCTAAGCGACACCAATCTTATTTAGATTCTTGAAAATAATAACAGGTTGAATGAGATTGGAGGCGTCTTTATTTGGTCAGCATTCTTCCCACGTAGGTTGAGGGAGGAAGACATTTTTTTAAGTTTTATTTTTTTTTATTCTCTTCTCTTATCTTTCCGACACCCCGGGGATAGATACACTCGGAGTCTCCTTCACACTCCTGTTCTGGATGGAGGATGTTGTTAGCCATTCATCAAATCTTGTCTTATCCAATTTGTCTCACCAACTTATATCTCTTCTTCTTCTTACTGCTTTTCTCTTCCTTCTCAATCATCTGCTTCTTCTTATTCCTTTTCTCTTGCTTTTCCTTCTTCATCTTTTTACCTATGCTTCTGGATTGTTCTACTCTTCTCCTTGCTCATCTTTTTTCTTGTTTTTTTATTTTCCTTCTCCTCTTTCTTCATCTTCCAACTCTCTTTAATTTTTAGTTTTCTTTTTCATCATAATCTCTTTTTATGCGTCTTCTCCATCTTCTTCTTTTTCTCCTCTTTCTTCTGCTCCTTCTTCATCTTCTTCTTCTCCTCCTCCTCGTTCTTCTGTTCTTCTCGAACTTCTTCTTCTTCTTCTTCTTCGTTTTCTTCTTCTTCTTCTTCTTCTTCTTCTTCTTCTTCTTCTTCTTCTTCTTCTTCTTTTTTCTTCTTCTTGCTTCTTTGCTTACGTCTTCATCCACATCTTACATCTCATCTTATTTCCACAGTTTTTTTCTCTCTTTATCATCTAATCTTCGAGAATGCGCTTTTAGAGAAAGTTATATGAAATAGATATAATTGTTGTTATTTCTGTTGTTTTTCTTTTAATATGTTTTTTACATATTATATAGAGTTTTTATGTGGAAAAAATTCAACAGAACATCACCCTTTACCATAGAAATGTTAAATGTAAGTTATTCGCTATCCACCAAATTAAATGAATATATTATATGAAGGAAGATAAACAAAAATAAAAGTAACTGAAAAGATGGCATTCAATCACCAGATGAAAATTAATCACCCTCTTCTTTTAGAAAACGACTGACAGCAGGATCAATATCCTAGACAGGAAGCATTGATCCATCTTCGTGAGGTGAGATTGCTCATTGCGTGCCAAACTGATTCTCAGACATATCTGTATTGTATTGTATAGTTATAGAGCAGGCTACTATAGATAGATATAGGAGATTTAGAACAGAGACTGCTTTGAAGGAGTAGCGCGCGGTTCAATCAGTACGTCGTCTCAATACAGTGTCGTCGTCTCAATAATGAACTCATAGATTGCAATCCTTCCTCACTACTCCTTAAAAATACCTCCATCTCTCCTTCTCTTCTAATTTTTCCTCTTTCTATTCAACCTTTTTTTTCTTCTTCCATTCTACTCCTTCTTATACTCCTTTTTATTTTTCTTAAGTTTCGCGTCTTTCTTCTTATCCTCCTCCTCCTTCTTTCTCCTCCCTATTCCTGCACCTCCTCATCCTCCTCCTCCTCATCCTCCTTCACTTTCTCCTGCTTCTTCTCCTTCTCCTACCCCTTCCCCTCGTACTCCTCCTCCACCTCTACCTCCTTCCCCTCTTCCACATCATAAACTTTAACAAGTACCTCTCCTCACTTCTGCCTTCTTCTGTTGTCTCTTTATCTTTATCCCAAAATCAATATACAAGTAATCTCGTAATGTCTTTTTTCTCCTTTTCTCCTCCTTCTTCTTCCTCTTCTTCTTCTTTCAATTCCTATTCTTATTTTAAAAATACCTCCATCTCTCCTCCTCTTCCAATATTTTTCTTCCTCCTCCTCCTCCTTTCCTTTTTCTTCTTCGTCTTCTTCCAATTCTACTCCTTCTTATGCTTTTCTTCTTATTTTTCTTATGTTTCTCCTGTCGTTTTGTCCTTATTTTTCTCCACCTTCGTTAATAACGCTGATGTCTGAATGGGAACAAGGATTGGAAAGGAGGTAACATCAATACTTGCAATTTTCTCACGGATAGTGAGACTTCTAGTATAGAAACAGATGGATATTATCTTGAGTTTTGATTTACAATTTCTCATCAACTTTGTGTATGAGTTGAGCTAAAGATAATTAGATGTATATGTACAGAGGCATGCTGCAACTGTTGTCTCTACAATTCAATTACTGTAAGAAGATAAGTGAAGTTGTAAGTTTCTCAAGCCTTTTTAAATATTAGCAAGTTCAAAGCTACTGAGAGAATAATAAAACCTCTATGAAGAAACTGATCACGAAGAAATAATCAATATTGAAAAACAATATTTTTGAAATATTACAGTCATTTTGAGCTTTGAACACCCCACATTAACATCCTCAACAATTTGACCAACTAAAGTTTCATGAGATTCTAATGTGCATCGACCTTATGTGTGTGTCATCACGTCTATCGATTTAAAGCAGCTCCATTTACACGTTTCACAGAATACACGGTATTCCTATGTGCACCACGCCTGAATCTATAATTTGAACCTCGATTTTTAGTTAGCAAGATATCAATCAAATATCCATATCAAAGCAAACGATGCGATGCAATCTTTTTTTAGTTAATGAGATGCATAACAATTTCACAAAAACCAACGCTCCAACTATTTCCCAACCACCTCAGTTAATACCTCTTCATTTACTCTACTATAACTATTTCTAAGTATAACTCTATATAATACCAGAACTATTTTACTCTCTATACCCGAAGCAGCTGGCACACCGATCATCCCCTCTCAGACTGATGAAGGATCTCATTAAGAGATAGAGGAGGCACTTGCCCTGTCATCAGTGGGGCATTAGAAACAAGATTCTTATCAGTTGAGAGCAAACAGCTCGTGGCTCATCAGAATTTTCGCTGCTTGATGTTTGCTACTCACTGGAATTATGATGCTGCTGATGCTTGCTGCTCATCAGAAATTATCGCAGATTCACTGCTTTTGCTTCTTGTCTCTGACCACCATTCATTATGTTTTTTAGCTCGTGTCAAGTTTGAGCACTTGTAGAACATTAATAGCCGTTTCGATTAGCGACTAAAGGGGATGGGGCGGTGTCAAATGACTTTGGGAAGGATTAAGGGTTGGGGGGAGGAATGAGGTTGAGTGATGAAGAGGTGGAACAAGGGATGGTGAAGGGTGGGAGGGTGATAGGTGGATGAAGGATTGGAAAAGAATGGAAAATGAAAAAAGGTGTAAGTAGTTTTGAGGAATATAGTGTTGGGGGAGGAATTGTGAAATAGGGATAATAATACAGAAAATATGAGAATGAGAAGGAAAATACTAGAAAATGGTGAAGGGGAGGGTGGGAGCTGACAGTGTTGGAAAGGGAGGAATTGTAAAATTACTTGAGGTATGAAGTCATTCGAGGAATGTGCTAAAATGGGAGAAGTTGAGAAATATGAATAACTATACGGAAAAATATGAGGGAGAAAAAGGAAAAACATGAAGAAAAAGAAGAAGAATAAGAAGAAGAAAAAGAGAAGAAAGAAGTCATGGGAGGAAGAGAAATAAAAACGAAATAAAAAGAATAAGAAGAAGATGAAGAAAAATAAGAAGAAGAAGGAGAAGGAGCAGGTCGAGAAGGAGAAGAAGACGAAGAAGAAGGAAAATAATTTGAAAAAGAAGAAGAAGAAGAATAAGCAGAAAAGGGAGCTGAAAAAAGTAAGAAGAAAAGAGAAACTTCAATAAGTAGTGAAGAAATTGAAGGAAGGATAGTGATAAAACAGAAATTGAAGATGAAAAACTGATTTTGTGAGGAGTGAGGAAGGATAATATGGCATTTCATTAATAGTCAACGAAAGAATGATTGTACAGGAGATAGAACTATAACTATAACAAACTGTAACTAACTATAGAAAAATGAGAAGGGATAAAAGGTAATAGTTCAAGGAGAAAAATATGAAAAATGAGAGTAAACCAAAATTGAGAAGCCTGTCATAAAGCAGGGATGGATTGGGTTATCAAGAGTCACCTTGTTTCATCCTCAAGGGTAAAGAGGAAGACGTGAAAGAGAAAGAGATCGATACAAAGAAAGAGAGAGAGAGAGAGAAATACAGGGAAAGAGAGGAAGAGAGAGAGAGAGAGAGAGAGAAAGAGGAGGAGATATGGGAGTGAGAGAGAGAAAGTAGGAGGATGATAAAGATGGTGTGAGAAAAGGGAGATGGTGAATGAAAAGAGAAAGAAAGTGAGATGAAAAGTGGTGTTTATTCAATTAAAATTTCTCACCTACAGTAAGTACAAGATCCCCAACCCACCGTTCAACCCATCCCAAAAAGTAGACAAAATTCGAAAATAGATAATAAAAACTGATTTCATCACAGGAGGCAATCTCCTCGTTGAGAATAATTAAACCAGACTTTAATTATAAGATAGCAGTCGGTGCTTGATAATTGAAAACCGTGATGAAGCTGATGATTGATGGTGTTCAGGCTTCAACTAATTCTATAACAAGATGCAATAATCACTAAAGACGAGGAAGAAAAAAAATTAAAAAGAATACGCGTCTCTTCAACAGTGGAGCAATATCGTTAGCTAGTAAAATGGCAATTGAGATGGCACTATCTAGATGCAACGTCGTTTTAATAACCATGGAATAGAAGTCGTTTCTTCATTAAAATTCAGATTTGAAAATCCTTATTATAAAATTCGGTTTACTCTGACTATGGAAGTTTGTGTGACTCTTAGATCTTCGGTGATAAATCAGTCAACAATGACCAAGAAAGTTATATTACTTGTAAGTTTAAAATTTGAAGTAGAATCAGGATCAAATTAACTACAATACACAGTATTCATGAGAGACAAATACAAGAGTTACTTGAGTCAAACCTCAATTTAATAATTTGAACGAAAAATAACGAACTTGAATAAAATCCGTAATACGAAAAACATGCAATTCACATCCAAAATGGCGAAGGGTGGTATACTTATTTGGTCATCGCCGGGTATATTTTCTATAGGACTAAATAAGTATACCACGCTCCGCCACTAGTAAAGTGAAGCATAAGTATTAAAAATAGGATAGAAGAGAATGAGAAAAAAGATTAAAAGAAAACTAATAAAGTACAGTTTGTTAAGGTCCACATACTACTGACTCACATTCTTCAAAAAGTACATACGATATTATTGAGTCCTCATTCGAAAACTTCATAATAAGATTGCAAGAATGTATGATCATCTCTGAACCACAATAATTTATCCATACCACAATTCTTCAAGACCAGAAGATTATTCCTTCCCCGCAGTCATTGAAAACAAGAAATAATAACCGCTGAGAATCTACTGGAACTGAAGCAATATTATTTGCCTCACTTTATTCAATACGGTCGGGGCTTAGAGATTTTATATATGAACTATTCATGAACAGCAAGATTCATCTTCAGCTGGCATTCATCCAAACTACTAATCTTTATGGCGCTACCGGAAGAATACGGAGCATGAGAACCAATTTCCATTTTTCTTGAGAGAACTTTATTATTATAATAAAACTTCTCTGGGCACTTCAATAGATTCCTTGGAATGAATATTGTTAGTGAAGAAGCATTCTAAGGGGAAAAACTTTAGATTTTGAATTGACATTCAAACAAAGAGATAAGTGAGCTACATGAGCAGACTGAAATAAATGACTTTTTCTCTTATGATAAAAAACCAACTACAAAAGTCTTCGATTGCAATTAAATTTAACCGCCACAAAAAGAAGTCATTTGACTGAACAAATGCAACAGAATTCCTTTTGAAGTTCATTGAATCACGTCGTTTTACAGGTGTTGAATTTAATTGGCTTTCTCATGCAATTGACGTTGGACTTGTGTGTATGAGTGATGAGGTGAGGTATGATAAAATTAATGTCCTCTTGATTAGGAAAGTTCGAGTATGATTGGTTGTCAACCATAGATCTTATAGACTCTTTCATATTATTAATACAATTTAATAGAAATATAGGAACCATTCAAAATCAATGAACGCTCAAAATCCAACTGAATTAGTCTATTAAATGTGAAGTTGTAGAATCTAACCGATATAAATACAATTCAACAATTATTGTTTTGTTAGAGATTAATGAACAAATTATTTAAGTGAATAATGCCCGGTTTTTCAGTCGCCCAATAGACAGTCTATGGATCCAATAGCACTATTGAATCAATAACCATGTGTTTTCAAATGCAAAAAAAGTTATTGATTCAGTAAGTTTATTGAACGACTGAATAACCGGGCATTACTGATGTACATAGACATCAGACAAGTCGAAAATTAATCAAAATACATTATAGGTGTGTTAACTGCGTGCAATATTCAACGCGACACATTTATAGCAACCTTGAAGAGTAACCCCTTCTCTGTGAAATCCTCTCCTTCTAAAGCGCCCCATCCACTGTCAGTTTAACTGAAGATAATTGTAAGGCCGTAGATCGGGATTGCCCACACATTGATCAGTTTATCTGAAGATAATGGACTGCAGTTGGCCCGGACTGAAGGTGTGTGGTCGCCGGGCAGGCGACGGACTGAAGGTGTGTGGTCGCCGGGCAGGCGACGGACTGATGAGAGATTTGCGACAGGCAGCGATCTGTCAGATAATGATCTCATGTGGCCCCCACCACTCACTGTCAGTTAGCCTGCAGGCAACCGATCTGTTGTCTATGTTTCCATCAGTTTTGCGTGAGATAATTTTCGAGAGATCATTCACCAGCCGAGATTGGACTGACGGGGAAAGATGGACGGGAAACCTCCTTCCATTTCCGCATTTATCGAATTATATCGGGCCTACCCCTGTTTATGGAAAGTCAAGGACGATGCCTACGCAAATAAAAGATCGCGGGATGAGGTGTACGGTGAGTTGTTGAAGTTTTATCAAAAAACTGTGCTGTTAGCCACGGTTGACACAGTGAAAAAAAAAATTAAAAACTTGAGATATAATTTAATATAATTATAAATATAATTTGTATATTATATAACATATAATCTATATTAATAAAAGAGAGTTGATGTCTGTACGCTCGCTTATAACTCGAGAACGGCTGAACCGATTTAGATGATTTTGGATTAGTTAGGATTGTTACAGCACTGGTTAACATAATATGTATTAAAATATAAGAAAATCCCTTTATAATTAATAAATAATTAGTACATTAATGACATAACCTATCAAAAATGACATCCATTCTGATCCAGTCCAAACAATAATGCTCCTATAAAATCGATGTGTAGTTGAAGATGCTGCAATATAGGTGGTCTGTTGGACAGCGGCTCTGCCTTCCACGCAGAATTCTCGGGTTCGAATCCGAGACGGGTTAAATTTTTTTGACAACTTTCAGCATTGATTAATATTTATTCACTCGCTTTAAAAATTAGTATATTGCAGATTTCTTTTAATTTCCATCAATAAAGCGAGTGGATATAGATATTTTTACTTCGTGACATTTTTTCGTGGGGGGGGGGGGTGATATGAAGGGGGTCATTTGGGGGGAAGAGGGGGTGACATGAAGGGGTATTTGTGGGGGGAAGGAAGGGGGGCATTTGAGGGATGACATTTTTGGGGGGTGGCATGAAGGGGGGGCCATTTGTGGGGAGAAGAGGGGTGACATTTGGGGGATGGGGGGAAGAGGGCGATGCGAAGTTCGCCGGGACAGCTTGTTTAATTAATAAAGAGTTGAAGAAAGTAAACCAGCAAAAGTCGGGTTCATCGGGAGACGACGTGTATACCCCGTCACTGTGGTATTTCGACTTGCTATTGTTTACTATTGACTATTTACTATTGTTTGCTATTGACCATGAAGAAACTATAGCGACGATTGGGAGTGAGGAATTACAACTCGTAAGTTATTTTAAAATAAGAAGTTCTTGGAAATTTTCCTCACGCATCCTCAGAATGAGACAGCCTCAGTTCACGGAGCAAGGACATGTGAGAGCTATCCTCTCTATCTCGCAGCCAACTTTTTACCCAGACCTTTTTTTCTTGGGGCTCCCCAAGAACTGACAAAACAAACATCGCGCAACGTTTCCGACGGAGCATGGTGGCAAACTGGCGATCTCCAGCAGTCCTGTTTCTTGGCCGCGACAGTCCGCCTGCAGTCCTGATTCATTGATCGACAGTCCGCCTGCAGGTACCGGACTGTAGTGAGTGCTATCTACAGGCTATCATCTGCAGTTCAGTACGTCCGCCTGCAGGCAGTTGACTGCTAGTGTATGGAACTCGGCGATATTGGTCTTACGATCGCCTGTTGAGGCGACGGCCTGCAGAGAATCGCATAGTGTATGGCCCCCTTAACAGACTTACTTCTCCCTTCTCCATCACACAATCACTCTCTCTGTCTTTCTCTTCACACCCTGACACTCTTTTTCTCATTTTCTCTCTCTCTCTCTCTAATAAAATCAATCAATCTCTCTCTCTGAACTCATCTACTTCTCCTACAAATTCTCTCTAACCTCTCACAATCACTCTCTCACTCCTCCCAATCACACACTCATTTTATGTTTCTCTCTCTTTCTCACTTTGTCTCACAATTATATCTCTTTCTACCATGTGTGGACACCGACATGACAACATCACAGGTGCCGACAGATCATGCTGAATTATTCAATAGACGGATAATAGTTTCGACAAAGACCAATGAGAAATATATGAACAAGTGAACATTGATGATTTATTTCCTTGCAGCCTCCTACTCGCCCTAGTCTGCAAGTGTAAATTATGACGTCATCAACACATTAGTTCCGGCTTAGAAAAGATCGCAGGTTTGGTGAGTGACTCATAATGACTGTACTGACAATTTTATGGAAATAAGAA